>APFE031330651.1:48427-113482 GCA_000404065.3 Pinus taeda | reverse complement strand
CTGATACAATGCATACTCCTTCCTCCTTTATCTATAAATGACTGTCCTCCTGCATTAAACCAACTAGTTTTGCTAGAGCTATTGTGAGTGCTGAAGTAATGCTGGAGTGATAGTGAGAATTGTAAAGTATAGAGGGGTTATGCTGCCAAAATATTGAGAGAGAAGAGGTCACTTTGCAAGGCGTATTTAGCTGCTTGCCTAGTCAGAGGAGGTTCAACGTCAGAACCTTTAGTTGTAATCTTTCTCTGTTTTTACTCATTAATAGACGACTATCATTATGGTTCCACTCATGTGTCTTCATCGTGGTAATTGAATTATATCTTTTCTGACCGATATATATTGCATATACTGGATTTTATGCTTGTGCTTGTATCGTTCTTTGCATGTGCAGGTGTCCATTCACGAGGATCGTGAGGATTGTGACCAGCCGGGGCAAAGGAACAGGAGCGGCGATTCTTCTACAACTACTAGCGTTGGAATCCAGGTAGACCATCATGATCGATCTCTGATTTGTGCAATTAGGAACCTACGTGTTAGCGTTGTGTGATTGTTGCTAGACCCGTGTTGGGCTAGTGGGATCGCCTCTGTCCGCAGAGGGGATTTACCAGTTCAACAGTGTCTATATCAAGAGGTATGATTATTGTATGTGGATGATATGTTAATTGTTGGGCATGATAAGAATACGATCAATAGGTTGAAGAAGGATTTGGGTCCAACACAACAAATATTAGGCATGAGGATCATGCATGACAGGAAAAAAAAGTTTGTGTTTGTCACAAGAAAAATATATTAAGGTGCTTGATAGGTTTAATATGCAGGATGCCAAGCCAATTGGTACACCCCTTGCAGCCCACTTCAAGATGAGTGTTGATTTATGTCCTAGTGATGTCAAGGAGAAGGAAGAAACGATCAAGATTCCTTATGCTTCAGCAGTTGGCAACTTGATGTATGCCATAGAATGCACACAACCAAACATTGAATATTCAATGGGAGTAGTGAGCAAGTTCCTTGCCGATCCAGGAAAACAACGTTGGCAAGCAGTAAAATGGACGTTGAGGTATCTTAAGGGTACTAATCATTATTGTTTATGTTTTGGTCATAATGAGACTATGCTTGAAGGATTTACAGATGCAGATATGGCTAGAGATATCGACACTAGAAAGTCCACTATAGGTTATTTGTACACATTTGTGGGGGCAGATGTATCTTGGGTGTCAAGGATACAAATAATAGTAGCTCTATCTACAATAGAGGCGGAGTACATAGATGCAAAAAAGGCTTGCAAAGAGATGTTGAGGATGCAACGATTCCTAGGAGAGAGGAATAAAGCAGGACAAGTATGTGTTATATTGTGATGTTCAAACTACCATTCACTTGGAGAAAAACACAATATTTCACTCAAAAAACAAGCGCATTGAATTAAGGTACCATTGGATCTAACATGTGTTGGAGAAAGAAAAATTATCCTTGGAAAAGATCCATACAGATAAGAACCCTATTGATATGCTCACTAAGATTCTACCAAGAAATAAACATGAGTTATGTAGAGGCATGGTCTGAGTTGGTGTGACTTGATTCATGATTCTTCATTTAGCTTCAAGTGGGAGAATGTTAAATGTGAAGCCATAATGAAGACTTTGGCGTTGTTCTCAACCATCTTCTCTCTGCCACCCACGTCGAAATATATCACCGACGTCAACCTACTACATCGTCCATTTTCTACATTGTGCAGTCATGTATTCCACATGAGAGAATTGGAGAATTCTAGAGCTTCCCTCATCTATAAATTTGTAATCTGTCCTCTGCCTAAGCCATGCAAGCCAAGGCAAGGCCTTCCATGATTAATAGAAGTCTATTGTTTTATGTTCTCCAATTGTTTGTTGTTGTTTTATCTCTGTTATGTTGTTTTTGTATGTAATAGATCCTGTTCTCTGAACCTATCCAACTACACATAATGACGAGTCAAAGCAATGGGCCTTATTATATAATGAGGGTTTAATAATGTTATATTTTAGATTTTATGGGACCGAGGCACTGAAGAAACTACTTTTTGTAAAATATAGATGTGTTCCCTTCCAAGAACTACTATTTCTATGTTTCTTCCTTGTGTGGTTTGATCAATTGCAATATATCACAATATGGATGGAGTCACACATTTACCTCTACCACTCCATTAAATACTACAAACGTGTTCATTAAGTAATATTGCCACAAATTTATATTATATTTCTTTTTAAGATTTCCTTGAGCCTTTTGGAATTTTATTTATGTCAATGATATATTTTTCATATTCCATTAAATCGATCTTCGTTTTCAACATTTTCAGGGGTCTTTGAAAAAATGGAAATTTTATTTAATATCCAATGTATTTACTAATCCAAATAGTATATTGACAAAGCGATGGCATGTTGATATTACTTCCTTGGTTGAACTTAAAATTTTGGAGTCTTACCTCTTTGAACAATTTGTTTGGTAATAGATGAATCATTCCTTATTCTATAATATGGAATATTTGTAGACACCTGGAGCTTAAAGGGAAAGGTAGTATCCAGTCTGTCCATGCAAAACACTATTTAGGATAAACCTGATATCTTGAAGACATGGGCCTTTAATAGCTTATTAATGAAGATGCCTGGTCATA
This sequence comes from Pinus taeda, assembly GCA_000404065.3. Lineage (NCBI taxonomy): Eukaryota > Viridiplantae > Streptophyta > Pinopsida > Pinales > Pinaceae > Pinus > Pinus taeda. Next base: position 110,841 of record APFE031330651.1, on the reverse strand, counting down.
TGACATTTATGTTTCTATTATCTTAATAATTATAGTGATTTGTTGTACTTTTGACCTTTGTGCTTAACTACAATGAGGCTATGTTTTATCAAGCAACTCAAATCTCCTTCTATGGATTAAGATCTTCTTTCTTCTAAGTCACTAGACATTGGAATACTTGGTAATAGGCATTGCTTTTCTCTCTCCCTAGAGAAAAACATGCAACAACTATGCCAATCTTACAACATTTATAGTTTACCAGAAAAAGAAGGGTCCAATGACCTTATTATCATGATTTCACCAAGTTATGCTTGTAGTCCAATAGTGATATCCATTCCAACAAAATTTACTTCACCAATGTACTCTAGAAGGGTTAGATGATGAGGTGCTTGCTAACACATTACTCATGAATAGGTTGTCATTCAACGGTCTTTAATCAAAGTGTCTTCGATGGGTTGTCCATCGATGTTGATTCTGCCAACACCAACAAAGAACCTAACAAATTTACCAATTTAGTGAGAACTGTAAACTCAAAATAAGAACTCTAGCCCAAAAAAGCCCTATTATTACACAAAACACCCAAAATCGAAAAGTGGTGATGCTACATCACCCTTTTTTAGGGTTAAAATTCCTACATTTTTTAGTCATGGCATTAAAAATCACAATCATGATTAATTAAAACCTTAAACTTTCAATATATTTTCAACCATGGTGATAAAGACCAAATATCATGAGTATGAAAAACCTTAAAATTCCGTCATTTTCCAACCATAGAATTAAAACCAAATATCATGAGTAAAAAAACCTCACAATTTCAACATTTTTCAACCATGGCATTAAAGACTAAATATGATGACTACAAATAACCCTAAAAATCAATACCTAAATCAGAATTTAGTTTTACCAAAATCATTTCTTTTGTTAGATTCAAATTGCAGCTCATCCAAAATCGTAGTGTAACACAACTCGACTCCTTTCCACGGGGTACTAAAATTGCAATATTTCTTAATTATGGCCTATGAAATCAGCGTTAGTATACACAAAGTTATGAAAAACACGCTTATGAAAAGAAAGAAAAAAAACAACATAACACATAATTTTTGAATTTTTGAATTAAAAAAATGAAAATTTTAATTTAAAATAAAAATAAGTTAGAATTAATTAAAAAACTCCTTTTCTAAACCAACTTAAAAAGAAAATGAAAATAATAATTAAAAACCAAAATTTTAAAGAAAATTTATACACACATATATATTTATTATTATCATCAATTATATATATATATATATTATTTTCGGGGAAAAAAAATAACATCAACAACCTTCTAATTGGATTAGCTTCTCCCGAACAGATTTGTGGCTTGGTCCGAAAATTTTTGACCTAATGGTGAGATAATCGGACATGTGACTAAACTTTATACTATAATAATTAATTATAGCAAAAAAATTTAAAAATAGACACATGCATTCAAAACAAAAAAAAAAACTGTTAAAAAAATAAAAAAAAATAAAACCAAATAACATGGGGTGTTGTTTCCTTGGATGGAGAGATTATGCAATTAGTGGTGGGGAGATTTTCGTTGTCCCACCAGCCCATGCACTAACGTGATGTGGCAAGAAAACCCTTGAAGGCTCTCATTAAAATATGCAACTCACATGGAAAGCCACCACAATCCACTGCCTGAAGGGATTGCTTGGAGTTCAATACAGAGGTTCGTCACTTCATGATGGGAAAATCCAATCGATTTTTTGATGGGATTTTACAGTTGATGGTACCACTCTCATGGGTGTGCATGGCCAGCTAGGTCTCTTCACCCACTTGACATTCAATAACCAACATTCAATGGGCATTTCACCTTAGATTCGAGTTGTAGGGAGGAACTACCTCATACAACCTAGTTCATGGTGGAGAATGGTCATATTACTCACGTAAAAGGTCTATGGTTCATAGGTCATGGTTCTCCTTTGCACGAAGCTCTCCACATAGGCAATTGGCCTCCTTTCTCCAACCTAGTTTAATGGCTTTCTAACAATTAATTTCTGACAAATGTATTATTATGTGATTTACGCCAAAAAACTTTTTCTCATAAACTTGATATGGATCACAGAAGCCTCAATTCAACAAGTAATTTCTCATTGGAGTAAGCAATCAATTTCCCATATTGACTCAAAACAACTCTAATAACAATTCTGCTTGCATATGTTCCACTTGAAAAAAATTATTGAAGTCTGGTAGGGCCAAAACAAGTTATCCAGTTACCTTTTGTTTCAACAATTGAACGTTTCTTTCCACTGTTATAATCCACTTAAAAAGTCACTTTATTTCTATAACGGTTTCCAAATGGGTACACAAATGCTACTAAATTTTTTAGTAGACTTTGTAAATAATCTTGCAATACATTGAAAAATTCTCACTTCAAAATTATTTCTTGGAATAGGTCATTCAATAATTGCTTTTATCTTTTCAGGATCCATTTTTAAACCATTTTCCAAAATTACAAATCCCAAATACACCAATTCCCTTTTCATAAAAACTACATTTCTTCAAATTCATCAACAAATTTTCTTGTTGCAAGGTGTTTAAAACTAACCCGAGGTGTCTCAGATGCTCCTACTTTGTTCGACTATTTACCAAAATATCATCTAAATAGATAATAACAAACTTGCATGTAATCTCTTTCAAGATTTCATTCATTAGTATCATATAGTATTGGGCACAAAAATGAGACCAAAAGGCATCACTAACCATTCATACAGTGCATGGTTTATCTTAAAGGATGTTTTCCACTCGTCCCCTTCTCTAATTCTAATTTGATGATGCCCGCTCTTTGAAATCGATTTTAGAGAAATATGTAGCACCACTTAGACAATCAATTAAATCATTAATGCATGGAAGAGGAAATTTGTCCCCAATTTTATTAAACGTTAAAATCTGTAGAATTAATTGTAATTAGTACATGCATGTGAATGGAAATTATGTAGAAAAGTAGAGAACGACAAAATAAGCTCACACACACACACACAGAAGACACAATATATGCTCTATGGGAAACCCTTTCAGGGGAAAACCCGGCTGGAAGGTGAGGTCACTTGTAAGACCCTCATCCCACATCTACCCAAGTAACCAGCCAACCAGGGTAAATATGCAACAATATGCCACTATAATGGGATTCAACACATCACACAAACCTTCCACATCAACAACATCACTCCCAGGAGCCATCCAAACCACTCAGGTAGCCAGCCCCTGGGGTCCACTGAGTTAGTAGACCATTAAACCCCCAAACACTCCCTTGATATGGACAAACATGCGTCCAGGAGGCTCTAGACACTCCCTTGATATGGACAAACATACGTCTAGGAGGATCCAAACACTCCTTTGAAATGGACAAACATGCGTCCAAGAGGCTCCAAACACTCCCACAACATGGGTATGAATGCGCCTAGGGATTTTTGTGCCTACAACTCCGAGATTTGTGCCACTTTTTTAGGCCTAGAGCCCAAGTCACTGCCTAGAACTCAATGACACTTTCAGAACTGAAGGATAACAACATAAATGATGCAAATAAAATTACTTGAACAAAGACTTTACTAGACCCCCACTAGCCATGACAGGGATTTCGTCAAACATGTCACAAATATGTAATCTACAGGTTTAAACAACAGATCTGAGCATAGGGGTCTCATACTTATATGAGAATCACTAAGAAGCATTGTTCCCTTATATTATTAGTTGCATTATCATCTATTAGGTCATAGATACATTTTTCATTCATTTACAATTCAAAACATGAGGAGAGATATACATCATCACTGTCATAATACATGCTTATAACCAACATAATAACAACAAAAATATCAAGTATACATCAGCCATAGAATCCACATATAAATGTGTACATTTACACATGAGATACCAAGGAAAGAACCTCTTATAAAAGAATGCATAAACCAACCCGGGATGGGACTGCCACATTCCACCTAACCATAGAATTGTTGAGCCAAATCTCTCTTAAACCATTCACCCCTGTGCCATATTCCAAGCATGAATGTGGGACTCAAACCAAAAGAACCAACCTGCGCATCCTGAGGCTAAACCACCTCTCCCTCATCAATAGAAACCAGGATTTACCACAATACACATTGGATCACTAGGCCAACACAATAAACATGTAATAACATGCTTTACCATGAACTCCACCAGATCACTAGGCCAAAACAAGCATGGATGCCACTAGATTTCTCCACCTACACCATGAGGAATTTTCTTGTCTCCTAGTCTCTCAAGCTTTACTGCAATCCACAGTCTGATCCAGGGATCACCAGGCCCTAAACCGAGACTCCACCCTCTAGGCTTTACCATATATCCCGCCATTCACCGGCAAGGATTCCTAGGCATAATCAAGTGCAACCACCTTGATGATTTACCGTATATCCCTCCATTAACTGGTCGAAGATTCTTAGGCCCATCGAGGCACACAATACATCGCTTTATTGCAAACAACAATTCGGTTCAGGGGTCACTAGTCCATGTGTTCTTTCTTTCGGAGATCCATCTCACTCAGCTTCGAATCCATCCAACAATCCAGCTCAACCAAAACATGACAACCCCATCACACCATGGCTATCTGGAAATGGAAAGGCTAGGCTGAAAACACTATTACACTTGGAAAAACCCATGCCATAACAAAAAATAACCACACGCAATACCATGCATGCAAAATATAGCAAGCAAAACAATATGCAAATTGATACCTGTAAAGAATCCTGTTGTAACTGCTTGATCCTGCTCTACCTTGCTTGCTCCTTCCTTCTTTGCAAACTTTTCTACTAGGGTGTCAAAAGTAGTAGCCTTGAATTGCCCACTAGTTTGTATGGATTCAATATAACGAGAGCGTGTAGAATGGATGACCTTGACAAATGTTGGGAGACGAATTTCCATCTTGAATTCAATGGCATCTAAATCATGCATGATGGCTCTAATATATGGGGCTAGGGTCAGGGGGTTTGTTGATAAATCCTTAGGGAAACAATTAGGGTAAATTTCTCTTTTACTTGATAATTGTTTGTGATTATGTGTTGGATTTTTATTACTTTTATTACCTTATGAACATCAAACAATTACCAAAAACAAACTATGAATATCGTAAAAGGATAATGGACACAAGATGTAGGCTCCAAGCTAGGGAAAAACCCATCTAAGGGGAAAACCCAAAAAATTCTTTTCTTATAGAATTAGAACAAATGAGAAATCCAAGACCCAAGCACCAAGACAAAGACCTCCCACAAGACCTACGTTGGCCCTCCTTTCAAGATTCTTCAACTAATCAAAATCTCTTCAAGTCAACAATTGTCAAAGTCTTTCAAACTTGCTCAAACTTCATATTTTTGACCCCAAGCAATAGAAGTTCAGACCTGTAGTAGATCTGCAACTTTTCCCCTACAATAGCTTTACAAACTTGCACGTGTGAGAGATTTAAGGCAGAAAATTTATCTTTCGAACTTCACTTTCTCTCTCCTTAGACCTTCATTCTTGCTTCTAGGCTCCTTCGCTAGTATTTCTCTATCTACTTGCCACACAAATCAAACTTGTTTTCTTGGCTTCAAATAAGGTCGAACTGTCCTTTATTTATACACATCCAGGAGGTCGAATTACCCATACTAGGGCCGACTTGGTCTTGTGGGTACAAAAATGACATTTTTGACTCAAATACAATTTTTTTTCCATTTTTTTTTCAAATTCCAAATGGGACTAGACTTTTATGACAATTATTCTTTTGACTCAATAAACCCTAGAAGATAAATTGTTAATTTTTGGTATGTTCTATGCTAGAGCAATTTATTTCAATTTCTTTTCCTCATTAGCAATCACATCAGCATAAAATAAACTACAAATAAAACATAAATATAAATCGTAGAAGACAAGCCAAGACAAGAGGACACAAGATATGGCGCTAACTAGGGACAAACCCCACAATGTGGGGAAACCCTTGATCAATTCTTCTTTTATGTTCTTCAAAGTTCAGCAGAGAAAGTTAAAGAGATATTACATTTACAATAGAAGTCAATCACTTTGACTTTTGATATCGTCATGAGATCAGTTGAAGACATATTGCTTCCACTGATTCTCTAAGGTGACTCGTTCACCTATCATAGTGTTGCATCTCGACTATTTGCTGCACATTACCATGTGACACCTTGTTGTACTGTCACATGTGTTGAACCTTGATAACTGAGCTGCTCTCATCTTCATGTTGCTCATCATGCTGCATCTTCCATGGTCTTATTCATCATCAAGTTGCCCATGCTCATGATCTCATTCATCATTATGCTGCCCATTCTCATATCATCATGCATCATTATGCTGCCCATGCTCATATCATCATGCTGCTTATTATGTTGCCCATGATCTCATACATCATGTTGCCTTCCTTCGAAGACAGATGCTCCGGTTGTTTTGGCAGTTCCCGGTAGTTCCTGCTTTTCCAGCAGTTCTGGCTTTTCTGACAGTTCCGACATTTCCGACATTTCTGGCTTTTCCAGCTTTTCTGGTTTTTCTGGAATTTCCAGTGTTTTCGGCTGTTCCGGCTTTTCCAACAGTTTCGACAATTCCAGCGTTTCTAGCTTTTCTGGCTTTTCCAGCTTTTCTGGCAATTCCAGATTTTCCGGATTTTCTGGCAGTTTTGAAGTTTCCTACTTTTCTGGCTTTTCTGGATTTTTCGATAGTTTCGGCTTTTCCAACTATTTCGGCAGTTTCGACTTTTCCGGCTTTTTTTACTATTCAGACAGTTCCGACTTTTCCGGTAGTTCTGACTTTTCCGGCATTTCTGGATTTTCTGGCTTTTCCGGTTTTTCATCTTTTCCGGCAGTTCCATTATTTCCAGATTTTCTGGCTTTTCTGGCTTCTCCGACTTTTATGGCTTTTCCGGCTTTTCCAACTTTTCCTTAGGGTCTCTCCTGCTAATAAAACCCAAAGACAAGTAGAGAGAGGAAGAGATCCAAGTGTGTGTAGAAATGACTTGAAGTCCTCTTCTATTTATACTAAAACATAGAGGTTGAATACACATAACTGTTGGGCTTCTGAGCCTACATAAGTTGTTGGCCAACTTAACAATTTGTCCATAACATAAATAAATTCATAGCTTCATAAATACTTATCGGAATCGGATGATCCTTAGATCAATCCTACACCTCTCAATGAGAGGGATCCAATAAAAGTATCAGCTGCCATAAATAATATGACCCACATGAGGTTTGGCCCTAGTTGCCAATTTTAACTCTCCCTCTCAACTAGGGAGAACTCCATCCACTGATCCATATGTCCAACTATACTATCTCTACTTTTAGTGCCCTGCACTGCTCTGCTCAGCTCTGCTAGCTCTACTAAGCTTTGCTCAGCTCTACTAGCTCTGTGTTACTATGCTCAACTTTTCTTAGCGCTGCGGGCTTTGCTCTGCTCAGCTCTGTTGGCTCTGCTATGCTCAACTTAGCTTTGCTAAACCATGAAGAAGAAGAATTGATCGAGAATGTGTCATACCATTCTCCACTCACCCGAAGTTAGTTTCAGAGTGTGTACCACTGGTCCCAAACCAGTCCTCAACCGACCCGAACTCAGTGTCATAGTAGGTACAACTCCTACCACTGGTCCCAGACCAATACTCTACTGACTCGAAGTCAGTCTTAGAGTGTGTACCACTGGTCCCAGACCAGTCCTCAACCGTCCTGAAGTCAGTGTCATGGTAGGTACAACTCCTACCACTGGTCCCAGACCAGTACTCTACTGACTTGAAGTCAGTCTCAGAGTATGTACCATTGGTCCCAGACCAGTCGTCAACCAACCCAAAGTCAGTGTCATAGTGGGTACAACTCCTACCATTGGTCCCAGAACAATACTCTACTGACTCGAAGTCAGTCTCAGAGTATGCACCATTGGTCCCAGACCAATCCTCAACTGACTCAAAGTCAGTGTCATAGTGGGTACAACTCCTACCACTGGTCCCAGACCAGTACTCTATTAACTCGAAGTCAGTCTCAGATTATGTACCACTGGTCCCAGACCAGTCCTTAACCGATCTGAAGTCAGTATCATAGTGGGTAAAACTCCTACCACTGGTCCTAGACTAGTATCATTGATCTCAAGGTCATCCTAGGATAGGGAGTACGGTAGATACAGGGATGCGTCCATCAGTACTACTATGGTTCGTATCCTCATTTCCCTGCTCATTGATCAGATGAGAAGTACTTCCCATGAGTCCCATACTGCATGGGTAGGATGCCTCGACAGGATAACTTAATCAATCCAGTCCTCACAGGAGAACTAATCATCCTGCCACACAATCGCCATGGAGAACACATCATCCAGGCCTCACAGGAGAACTAATCGTCCTGCTACACAATCATCACAAAGAACACATCATCTAGACCTCACAGCAGAATTAATCATCATGCTACACAATCATCATGGAGAACACATCATCCAGACCTCACAGGAGAATTAATCATCCTGCTACACAGGAGAGTGAATCATCCTGTCCCACAAGAGAGTGAATCATCTTGTCCCACAAGAGAACGAATCATCTTGTTCCACAAGAGATCGAACCATCTTGTTCATAAGAGAGCAAATTACCTTGTCCCAGTGCGCACCACTAGGGGAGAGTGAGTCACCCTGTGGTCGTATGTTGCTCTAGTAAGAACGCAAGCCCCAGAGCTCCCAGAGCTTAGTGTATGCAACATGCAGGACCCTTTTACAAGGGTCTCTCAATGACTCCAAGTTGTTTGAGAAAATCACAAATTTGATCTTTCCCTGGGGCTCTGACAAAGTGTAGCAACCTGTAAATAATCTGAGTGCGATGGAGCCTCCTTGCTCATCGAATTACCTTATCCCAGATAAGGCAGTATCTAATGTCTATTTGCTAGAGCAATCATTGAATACGAGATTCCTCAATAATCGAATCCCATCTTTGGTTGTCACAAAGAATCACAGTGGTATTCATCATGTGTACTCATTGAAGAGTTTCCACAACCGGCAAATTCATACGAGGTCATACTCGTAGATATGTATCTGGTCTCGGAAGTACTTATAACAACCGATTTCTGCTTCCTGCTCATCCATGATATCGAAGCAGAATCCAAAGAGAACCAACACTGAGAAGTGCTCTAGTGATCCTCCACACTGCCTGCCTAGTCAACATTTGAAAAATCATGCAGTTTTCATATTTATGGCAGTGTATTTCAATCCATGAGAGATTGTGCCCCGAAGATATCTCAAAGGATTCTTGGCACCAATCCAGTGGGGCTCAACCAAATATGATCTCACCATGCTAACTACAAAACATATGTTCAGATGGAAGTTCACCAAGAATATCAACGTGATTGAGTTTATGAAACTCAAAGGCATTTCCCAAATCTGGTCTGACATTACTACCATATAACTTCTGAAAGTTAATATCCTCGAGGTAGTCACAGGCTTGTAGTTTATCATTCCACATTCAGAATCCAACTCCCTCTTACTTTTGCAAATGAGAGGGTCTCCACTTGTCAGAAATAGGTTGTCCTTATGAGGTTCCAGTATGAGAGGTCTATCATCCACAACCTTTGGGTAATGGTTTGTATCGGTTTCACTCCTAGTGAATCTCAGCTTCATCAAACAACTATCAATCCTCTCATACTACACCTGGGGTGTTTTGCTTCAAGCCATAGAGGGCTTTCTTCCACCTGTATACATGAGATTCCCTTTCATGAATCTGAAACTCCATGGGTTGTTCCAAACCTATGGACCTGCTACATGAGGAGAATGGTCCCCTTGTAAGATTTTCCTTTGGTACATCTCAAACATGTACCTTCATGCTCTTTTTGAATTCAGACATCTCGGTCACCATCTGACTCACAGACCTCTGGTGTTGAGTCAATGAACATGGTCCCCAGTGGACTTGATACAACCCTGAACTCTAAAACATCTTTGAAAAATCTATTTTCAAACACGTACCTTTCCATCAATGAGTGCCACCCGGAAACCTTAAACTTCCATTTTTGAGATGGACACCAGGATCTTCTTACGATCAGGTACATAAAAGAGATTCCCGAGTTTCTTGCTTTCTTTGAAGAGTTGACCATTTCCTTGATGACCTGCATTACTTATCATTCCTTTGATCATTGAAGATGTCCCTGGAATGATGTTATCTTCATCAAGAGATGTGTCTCTGCTATTCGGACACTCCTTTCCATGATGACCGAACTTATTGCAACCAAGGCACCTACCTTTCCTTCTACCCTTAGATTTGAACTTGCTAATGAAGTGATATTCCGCTGTGTCATTCTGATAATATTCTTTGCGTCCACTTCACCCTTAGCGAACTTAGAAGAGAGATGTGGAACTCATTGATCCTTTTGTCTTGTCCCTATTGTCTTTGGTGATTGCTCTTTCACTCTTGCTTGGGCAATGTCTTCACCTCAACTCTGATACCATGTTAATTTTTGGTATGTTCTATGCTAGAGCAATTTATTTCAATTTCTTTTCCACATTAGCAATCACATCAGCATAAAGTAAATTGCAAATAGAACATAAATATAAATCACACAAGACAAGCCAAGACAAGAGGACACAAGATGTGGCGCTAGCTAGGGACAAACCTCACAATGTGGGGAAACCCTTGATCAATTCTTCTTTTATGTTCTTCAAAGTTTAGTAGAGAAAGTGAGAGAGAGAGTACATTTACAATAGAAGTCAATCACTTTGACTTTTGATATCATCATGAGATTAGTTGAAGACATATTGCTTCAACTGATTCTCTAAGGTGACTCGTTCACCTATCATAGTGCTGCATCTCGTCTACTTGCTGCACATTACTGTGTGACACCTTGTTGTACTGTCACATGTGTTGAACCTTGATGACTGAGTTGCTCTCATCTTCATGCTTCTCATCACACTGCATCTTCCATGGTCTTATTCATCATCAAGTTGCCCATGCTCATGATCTCATTTGTCATTATGCTGCCCATTCTCATATCATCATGCATCATTATGCTGCCCATGCTCATATCATCATGCTGCTTATTATGCTGCCCATGATATCATACATCATGCTATGTTCCTTCGCAGATAGATGCTCCTGTTGTTTCAGTAGTTCCTGGTAGTTCCTGCTTTTTTGACAATTTTGGCTTTTCCAACATTTTCGACATTTCCGGCTTTTCCAGCTTTTCTAGCTTTTCCGACTTTTCTGCATTTCTGGCTTTTTCGACTTTTCTAGCAGTTCTGGCTTTTCCGACAATTCCGACTTTTCTAGCTTTTTTGGCAATTCTGGCTTTTCTAGCTTTTCCGGTAGTTCCAACTTTTCTGGTTATTCCAGCTTTTCTGGAAATTCTGGCTTTTTCAGCTTTTCCGACTTTTTCGACAGTTCCGACTCTTCCGGCAGTTCCTCAAAAACAATACTTCTTGATATGATCGTTGCGACATCATTGGATTCTCCTCAGAAATATGTTTCTTGTGATATGTGGTATGCCACGTGGTTCATCATGGTTTGAGAGATATATTCACATTTGAATTCAAGGACCCCATTTCATGGGCTAAAACCCTAAAGGGTGGCCATATGGTTCCTACACTATGGTCAAACGTCAAAAGGAATTTTAATGAAAAGGTTTACATTAAAATTAAAACTAAAAGGAAAAGGAAAAGAAAACAATTAATTATATATTAAAGTCTACAATTAATTATATATTAAAGTCTACAAGAATGCAACATAATACATATACAAACATAAACACTGAGATGCAGCGGAAATAAAACTTCATTTCATTAATATCAAAGAATTGAAATATGCTTACATACAAAATGGAAATAAACTAGTTCGGGCAATGGTAGCTTATCTCTGAGAAGAGATGTGGTGGCTACATGCCTCTGAACTATGTTACAATGAGGCTCGAGGGCCTTTTTATTATTGAACAATAAAGGAAAACCCTAAACAACAAAAACCCTAATCCCAAGAGATGGAACACCAAGAGTTTGTGGGCCCCGTTGGGGTTAGTTGGACATCCAACTTCTCGAGGTCGTAACTTGGTCATATGATCTTCGTTTGACACGTACGATACCTCATTGGAAATATTTCTTTGAGTACTATAGGATGCAAATCTCAAAAAATACCTTTTAGAGGGTCAAAACAACTTCAAAAGTTCAAGACCCAAAAAAATGCTGAAAATAGTAAATGTTGCTATAATCATGGAAATAGATGAAACCAACTAGAGGTCTAGGTGGATTAGGCGGGTGGCTGCCAATATCCACTTGGATCATTCTTTCGCGTACACGTGCTCATTTAATGGCTATTTTTTTTGTTAAAATTGGCAACTAGGGCCAAACTCCATGTGGGTCATCTTATCAGCTGATATTTTCTTGGACCCTCTGATTGAGAGGTGTAGGATTGATCTAAAGATCATCCGATTCCGATAAGTATTTATGAAGATATGAATTTATTTTGATTATGGACAAATTGTCAAGTCGACCAGCAACTTATGTAGGCTCAGAGGCCCAACAGTCATGTCAATTCAACCTCTACGTTTTAGTATAAATAGAAGAGGACTTGAAGTCATTTGTCACACACACACTCACTCTTGTGATCTCACTTCATCCTGTTTTGGGTTTGATGAAGATGAGAGCTAAAGGGAGTGCCCTAGGGTATACGCTGCCCTAGATAACATGCCCTAGATCTAAATCCAGTGATGGGAGAATAAGCTCTACGTTGCTCAAAAAGCCGGAAAAGTCGGAAAAGCTAGAACTACCGGAAAAGCCGGAAAATCCAGAACTGCCAGAAAAGCTAGAAAATCTGAAACTGTTGAAAAAGCCAGAAAAGTCAGAAAAGCCGGAAATGCCGAAAAAGTCGAAATTGCCAAAAAAGCCGGAAAAGACGGAACTGCCAGAAAAGCAAGAAAAGCCAGGAAATTCAGAACTATTGGAAAAGCCGGAACTGCCGGAAAATCCGAAACTGTCGGAAAAGCCAAAACTGCTGGAAAAGTCAGAAAAGCCGGAACTGCTGGAAAAGACAGAAAAGTTGGAACTGCCAGAAAAGCTGGAACTACCAAAAAAGCCAGAATTGTCAGAAAAGCCGAAACTGCTGGAACTTCTGGGAACTGCCAGAACTATCAAAACTGCTGGGAATAGCCGGGACTGCCGGGAACAACCGAAACTGCCATAACTGCCGGGAACTGTCAGAACAACCGGAGCATCTATCTCCAAAGGAGAGCAGCATGTAAGGGACAACTAACTAACATTGGGACAGTTGTATGGTACTTAGCAGCAAATACACCAAGCATGCAATGTTACAGCTAGCATGCAAGGGACAACTAACATGCAACAACAAGCATGTTAAGGACAACAAGCATGCCAGGGACAACAAGCAAGCAAGGGACAACAAGCAAGCAAGTTGCAACCAACAGATGGGTCAGGATGGAAACATGGTGCAACAATGACACATAATACAGTACAATGATGGGTACAATCATGATTAATGAAGCATGATGAGATGAAACATAGTGATGATGGGTGCAACATGGTGCAGTGTAGTGAGGTGCAGTATGATGATGAAATGCAGCTCAACGATAGGTGAAGGAGTCACCTTGGAAAATTAGTTGAAGTAGCATGTCTTCAACTGATCTCATGTATCATCTTCTTAGAGATGATCTATGCTCTTATCTAAATAAGTCAAAGTGTTGACTTCTATTGTAAACGTGTTATCTTTCTCTCTCTGTTGAATTATTGAAGAACATATAAGAAGAATTGATCAAGGGTTTCCCCACATTGGGGTTTCTCCCTGGCTAGCGCCACATCTTGTGTCCTCTTGTCTTGGCTTGTCTTCTACGATTTATATTTATGTTCTATTTGTAGTTTACTTTAATGTTGATGTAATTGCTAATCTGGAAAAGATATTGAGCTAACTGTGAAAATTGAAATAAATTTCTCTAGCATAGAACATACCTAAAATTAACAGTTTTTTTTTACTAACTAAGGACATATGGCTAGGAATTGTGAAGTTGTTGACAAGTACAATTATCAAAGACCACTGCCTTTGAAGAAGAATGAATTCAGACAAGATAACTCATCCAGGTACACTCGTTCATTTAATGGTTATTATTTTTCATGTACTAACTATGGACATATGGCTAGGGATTGTGAAGTTTTTAACAAGTAAAATCATCATCTGCAAAACCCTAGAAGTAAGTTTGCATGATCAAGAGACATGTTTCATAATCTATTTGTCAGCAAAGCGTTCATGCCAAATGGGTCAAAGAATTGAATGTTTTAAATGCCATAACTATGGCCACATAGCTCACGATTGTAGATATCAGACGAAATCCTTTATGGATGCCATTGAATGTTTCAAACGTCATAATTGTTGACACATAGCTTGAGAGTGCAAATACAACCCTAATAAGGAATGTTATAAATGTCATAACTATGGACACATAGCTTGTCACTACAGGTACAATATGGAATCAACCATGAATGGAAATCTTGACAACGAGAACAAGATGGTTTGGAAAAGAAAACATGTACAAGATGAACAAGAAGAAATGGAATGCAAGGTCTCAACACTCATGCTTTTAGGTTTCATGATGGAAAAAGGTCATGATGAGTCAGCAGATGCATCCAACGATGACCAAAGTTAAGATGGGCTAGCTGAAGAGCTGGGTGATACTCTATTTTGAATAAATCTAGCTTGTTGACTCCCTAAATATTGAAGAGGGGGAGTCTATGTAGTAGTATGTGGCGTAAATATACAATTGAAAAATAGGTAACATAAACAAAACAACAACTTCAAGTCAGATATGTCAGATCCACAACAGGTTCGGGGGGAGATGAATAGTCATAGGATATAGGTCCGTAGTGATCAATCATCAGAGTATCTGCATTAATAACAAGTTAGCGTTAAAGATCAATATATGGCTGTCATATTAACTAAAGGAAATCCATATGAAGCACAACATGATAGGGGGAGACAAGTCAGTGCTGCAAGTACTGTTAAACACATTTCAAAGTAAACAAGTACATTGTAGGAACATAGAGGAAGGCTTCTTGTCAGGGGGAGCAGGCAGCTTGTCAAGGGGAGTCACCTTTTTCCATTGTTGTCAAACGGGGAGAGAAATAATGAGAAGGAGATGGAAGCATGAAGTAAGGGGGATTTGTACTCACAGATGGATTACGTGTGTTTCCATCAATGACAAAGGGGGAGATTGTTGCATGTTGTTGTCATTAATGTCAACCCTGGGGTTTGAATGGGTTTGATTTTGATTGAAACACCAACTATTGATGTCAAATGCTTCTTATAATTGTCTGGATTACATCAAGTTGGAAGTTCCACTATTGGATGGTTGAAAACCCAAGTCCTAGGGTTTGGGTTCCATAGACTGAGGACATACCCCGATTTTGTCGAGGGTTTTTGATGTGGCAAAACATTGATCTTGGGTTGGATATCCACATCATTGGATTCTCCTAAGAAAGATGTTTCTTGTGGTATCTAGTATGCCAAGTGGTTCCTCCTAGTTTGAGAGATATTCACATTTAAAGTCGAGGACCCCATTCCATGGGCTAAAACCACAAAGGGTGGCCATATGGTTCCTACTCTATAGTCAAAGGTCAAAGATAAATTAAATAAAAAGGCATAAATTAAAATTAAAACCAAAAAAAAGTAAAGCAATTAATTATATATTAAAGTCTAAAATAATTAAAAAAACATGGTTAAAAATTGGTTAAATTATATTTTAATTATTAATTAAAGTTTTAATGTTTTAAAATTCAATTAAATTCTTAATATAATTATATTTCCTACTTAAAGTACTCCAATAATCATCTTTAAAATCCCTCCTCATTCCAAAATAGAATATATAAGAACATTAATTAGTCCTCTTCACATAACACCTCACCTAACTAATTATTATGTTTTTGCTCTCAATTTTGGTCCTAGAGAAGTTATCATCTTTGAAATCCCTCCCTCATTCCAAAATAGAATATATAAGAACATTAATTAGTCCTCTTCACATAACACCTCACCTAACTAATTATTATGTTTTTGCTCTGAATTTTGGTCCTAGAGAAGTTATCCAAAACAATAGAGGAGACAACTAATAATTTGTGGTTTACGATCTTTCTTTTATTTTTGGGAAACCCTGAGGTGTGACTGAAGTTATCGCCATCCAGAAATAGTCGTGATTTTGTATGGCAAGAATCAAGTAAAGTTAAAAAGTCAAAATCATTTACACCCTACATTAAATGTGATGTTACTTATTTATCAAATCAAATTTGGAACCCATAATGGAAATGTCTTTTGACCCTGGGCAATTTAGAATTTTGGAAGGATAATTCGTGGTGAATGGAAATTTTACTTTATTCATTATTGGTTATATAAACCATGTACTGTTTTGAAAAACAATTGATATAAATGGTTTATGGTTGTTTACGGTAATTATATGGATTATTTTATAATTATTAATGTGGGTAGTTTTAAATTTATTTGGGAGGTAATTATGGGATAATTGAGTTTCGAAAACCATTAACTGAAATATTAAAACCATGGATAATTTAATTTTTTATGAGAAGAGTATGCTAAATTATGCATGATATATTCAATAAGTTTGTGTGGAAATAATTTATCATGATGCATAAGAATTTGATGAGGAGGTTATTTGATGTGTGAAATTTGAATGCACATATCGCTTATGGTGGTTCATCGTATAATTATTAATGTGGGTTGGTTTTAAATTTATTTTGGAGGTAATTATTGGTTTAAAATATTTATTGAGTTTGAATTTATTTATGAGGTAATTACGGGACAATTGAGTTAAAAAAAACCATCAACTAAAATGTTAAAACCATGGATAATTTGATTTTTTTATGAGAAGAGTATGCTAAATTATGCATGATATATTCAATAAGTTTGTGTGGAAATAATTTATCATGATGCATAAGAATTTGATGAGGAGGTTATTTGATGTGTGAAATTTGAATGCACATATGACTTATGGTGGTTCACGCTAATTATGAGTAGAGGTTATCGATTATTTTATAATTATTAATGTGGGTGGTTTTAAATTTATTTGGGAAGTAATTATTGAGTTTGAATTTATTTAGGAGGTAATTACACAACAATTGAGTTTCAAAAACCATCAACTGAAATGTTAAAACCACAGATATTTTTTTTTTAAGAAGAGTAGGCTAAATTATGCATGATATATTCAATAAGTTTGTGTGGAAATAATTTATCATGATGCATAAGAATTTGATGAGGAGGTTTTTTGATGTGTGAAATTTGAAGGCACATATTTAGTAGATGATAAAGAGTGGAATCGAGGCAAATTTCCTAAGGAAATTGCACCTCATCCTAAGGAAATTGCACCTCAGTAACTAGATTCCTAAGGAAATTGCACCTCGGTAACTAGATTATTAAAAGTGTTTTGAAGAAATTAGTGCAATTGATTAACTGGGTATTAGTTTACATCTTGCCCTTGATTTCAAGTATAAAGGGATTTTGATCCTAGCAAAAGACAAAAGTACATAACTATGATTGATTAAAAAGTTGAATATTTGAAACCAAGGATACGTGTGAGTTCCAAGTAACCTACAATAGTAATAAAAAAGAATCTTGACTTGATAAATGGTAGTTGATTACTTGAAGTAGCTAAGACAAGTATTGGTAAGATTGTTCTAGTGAACAATAGTGTTTTAGTGTAATAGTGAAACATTGACTTATTACATTTGATAATGTGCTTTTGATATTTATGATAGTACATTATTACAAGTAGTCAAAAGGCTTCATCTTTATACAATAAGATGCATAGAAACTTGAAGTGAACTTTTATACTATATGTAGAAATCTTGACGACTTTAACAATGGCAATATTAACATAACGATATTTTTGTAACAACATTCTTGAAAAATGATCTTACATGACAATAGTAAATGATGATGGCACTGGAACATTAATTATCTGAGTAGTAAAAATAAGACAAATGTCGGTGGCCCTCCTTGGGCAGAATTTGAGAGCTTTGAAGGTAGGTCATAAGGATGACCTGAGGCACCTAAGTTTGTGCCATCATATGATAATAATTCCAGATGTTTGCAGCATTATGAGCAACTTGGAATAGTGAAGTACAATGTGATGTTGGTTGAATGCTTCATGATCATATGATGCTTATCCTTACATGAGAAGTGTGGTACAGTGACCACTGCAGGTTGATTGGTTTGGTACTGTAACACTATCCTCCCACACTTACCCAAGTTCATCAGTCCACAGGGGTAAATATGTGATGAAGGCTTATTATGATATAACTCAACCTCCTAGGTACAGTTAAGGAAGTGGAATCGACAAACTGAAACTTTACCGATCTCCCTCACGAGCTACAAGACCCCCAAGAGCCAACAAACCACTCCAAGTGTCATAACCCTAAGTTAACTTGCTTTTTCACTCACCTAGACTACCATTCACATGCATAACAAGGCAAGCCAGTGGCTATAAGCCTCCAGTTGCATGGATAACCTTGCCTCCTAGCGACTGTAGTCTAATTTACTTAGTTTTGTGCATGCAGCCCTAAGATCTAAGGCACTTTTTCAGGGCTAGGATCCAGACCTCTGCCTAGAACTTGATAGAACTTTCCAAAATGATGAATGGCACAAGAACAAAGTCATTAGTGTGAAACTTAGATAAGAAATTGACCTATCCAAGCCTAACCATGGTAGACATGTCATCAAACACATTATGAACATGTAATCTACAGGTTATAAATGCATACCTAAACATATGGGTCTGATGCTTATCTGAGAATCATCAAGAAGGTTTGATGCCCTCCCATAATAGCTGCAATAACATATATTAGGTCATGCATCCATTAACCATTCATTTACCAATAAAAAAATGTTAAGAGCCATAACTAGAATATGTCATGAAACCATGTTTATAACTAGCATATAACCGGAATAATAACAATGATAGAACAATCATCAAAGCGACATAATAAAAAGTACATTTACTCATAAAATACAAGAGTAAAAGAGCTCTTATTAACATATGCAAAAACCAACCAAGTTAGGGACTTCCACGTCCAACCCGACCATAGATTGAGCAGAACCAAATCTTTCTTTCAGCTAATCACCCATGTGTCATATTCCAAGCATGAATGTGGGACTCACGACAAAAACAACAAGGATTTACCGCATATCTCACCAAAATCGGTCAAGGGAATCCTAAGACCGAAACAAACACCTACACAACTAGGCTTTACTGCAATGCCACCATCACTGGTCAAGGGATTCCTAGTCCCAAACAAAAAAATGTATACTACTAGGATTTACCGCAATCCCGCCAAAACTAGTCAATGGATCACTAAGCCCTAAACAATCTTGGATGCCTCCAAATTCCCTCACTAATATATTGAAGAATTTTCCCATCTCTACCCTCAGGATGTATCGTGTATTCGCCATTACGGGTCAAGGGATTCCTTGGCCCTGGGAATTTTCCTAAGACCACCTCACCCAATTCCGAAACCATCCGACAATCCAAACCTCAACCAATGAAAGAACCCCATCACACCATGGCTACTTGGAAATGGAAAGGCAAATTTGAAAACCATTATCACACCCAACAAAACTCATGCCAATGACAGAAAGAGAACCAAATACACACATGCGTGTACCATGCGTGTTCAAACTAGCAAGGAAATCATACATGAAACTCGATCCTTGCAAAATAATCCCGCTTTATCCACTTGATCTAGCTCTTCCTTTCTTGATCTTTGCTTCCCTTTAGTTTCCCGTCCTTCCTTTGCCTTCGTTTCTCAAATGTTAGAGTTCTACAAGAATAGAGAGAAGAGAGAGAGATCTCCGAAAGTGAACTAATCTTCAGAAGCCTTTTTATCAAAGAAACCTCTATCTTCTTCAATTTCCACTAATTTTCCTTTAATTTCCTCCTCACATGTAAATTGTGAGCTTTCACCTTTTGTTTCTCCTATTTTACATTATTTTCATAATTAAAATATCAATTAATGCCTCTTTTCCTTTTCAATGCCTTTGCCATTGTCATTACCAATTTCCTTAGCCATAATAAACCAAATGAACACCCACTAGGATGTTTTTCCCAACATTCATCTTGGAATACATGTACCATGACCTTGGTCTTGTCTTTCCTTTATTAACTTTATTACATTAACTTTTAACCTGGGGATATTATAAACCCCTTCCCCTTAGGGGAACATTGTCCTCGGTATTCAATGACACCTACAACCAACAAGACCGCTAAAAAACAAAACATACTGCCCATGGAGCTTTATATCTTAGCTCGATCCAATATTTACAATGAACAACATGCTGAAAAGAAAAACCAACACGACAAACACAACAACATGACAACCAAACTGCTTATTGGATCTTTATAATACATCTCATTGCGGTATTTACAACAACCATACATAAATATGTACATATACCAAAACTCATTTGTATTCACCAACAAATAAGGAAGGATACATAGCCTGCATTTGATCAATCATTTCCCATGTAGCTTCATTGGACCCAAAGTGCTTCCAATGTGCTTTAACTTGCTTGATTGCTCTATTCTGAAGCATGAGTTGTTTCCATTGAAAAATACACTGAGGTTGTAACTGGAATTCTCCTTCTAACTCCACCTCCAATACAGACCAATCAATCACATGATCAACATACTTTGCATATATTTTAATCAATTAAACATGTAAAATATCATGGACTTTCACTGTCGGACACAGTTCAAGTCTGTATGTCACTGGTCCAATCCTCTCAAGGATCTCAAAAGGCCCGTAATACCGAGGTGTTAGCTTCGCACATGACCCAATCCTCAAGGAGCTCTTCTTGGGCTTGATGCACAAGTACACATGTTTCCAACCTCCAACTCCTTAAAAAATGTGTTGATATGCATAACTCTTTTGTCTATCCTTTTTTTCCTTTAGATTCTTCTTGATAACTTTCATTTCCTATTCCATTTCTTGAAACATGTATGATCCTATTAGTACCATGTTCATTGGATCACTCCAACTAATAGGAGTATTATAACTTTGCCCATAAAGTGCCCCAAACAGACTCATCCTCAGTGACTCATGATACCCATTGTTGTAAGCAAAATCAACCAGTGGAAGATACTCCTCCCACCTCCTCTGTTGATGCATCACACACATTCTCAAAATGTCCTCCAAAATATTGTTGACCCTCTTTATCTGTCCATCTATCTGTGGATGATAAGTTGTGTTGAAGGCCAATTATGTACCCAAACTTGCAAATAATTCCTTCCAAAACCTAGAAGTGAACTTGGCATCTTTGTCTGACACAATCTTCTTCAGAACACCATGCACCTCACTATATCTCTAATGAAGACCTGTGCTACCTCACTAGATGAATAAGTAGACTTAACCACTATGAAGTGAGCTACCTTAGTCAACCTGTTAACGACAACCATGATGGAATCACCTTTGTTTAGATGTCCTCAACAAAACTATAATGAAGTCCATGGAAATGACCTCCTATTTCCACTATGGAATCGAAATCAGTTGTAATAACCCACCTAGATGCTTACACTCTACCTTTACCTATTGAAAATCCAAAATCTAGCCACAAACTCTGCCACCTCTTTCTTCAAATTCCACTAGTAGTAGAATTTCTTCACCACTGCAAATGTCTTCTAATATCCTGAATGACCTGAATATGACTTAACATGAAATTCCCTCAAGATAACCTTTTTGAGCTCATTGTTGTCCGACACGTAGATCTTGTCCCTAAATTTGACCAAACCATTTTTTGTTAGATGATAATCCACATCCTGGTCACCTATACCCTGATGTTGTAACCTGTGCCTATCATTGTGTTGTCCTGCCTGTAAGATCTGATATTGTAAGTCTATCATATAAGAAATCATAATTGTTATATGATTTACATGTATCCTTCTGCTAAGAGCATTTGCAACCATGTTCTCCTTTCCCTTAAGGTACCTGATCTCGAATTCAAACTCACTGAGCGTGGCCAACCATCTAGCTTTCCTAGAATTCAGATTAGGTTGGTCAAACAAGTACCTCAATCCACTATGAACAATCATTAGAATGAACCTCCTACCAAGAAGATAGTGCCTCCACATCTTCAATGCACAAATGATCATTGTCAACTCAAGATCATGTGTCACATAGTTTTGCTTGTGCTCATTTAGTTTCCTTTATTCATAGCATACCACCTATCCCTCCTACATCAGGACCCCACCAAGTTCTCTCTTGCAAGCATCTGTACACACCACAAACTCTATCCGGATCTGCAATCTTGAGAACTAGAGAATTTGCTAACAACTTCTCCAACTGCTCAAAACTAGCTGCACATTCCTATGTCCATTCAAATTTCTTTCCTTTCTCTGCAATGATGTAATAGGATAGGAAATCCGTGAAAAGTTCTTGATGAACCTCCTCTAGTAACCTACTAACCCCATGAATGATCTAACCTCATCCACATTTCTATGAGCTTCCCATTCCATGATATCTCTTATCTTTTCTGGAACCACTCAGGTTATGCCTTCCTCCCCAAGTAATGTACTTTTGTTTGAAAGAAGCTACATTTATAAAGCTTGCCATACAATTGATGCTCTCTTAGCAATCTCAATATTGTTGCTAGGTGTTCAATATGCTCTTCCTCATTCTTAGAATATATCAATCTATCATGAATGAATACAATAAAAAACTTGTCCAAATAAGGATGCAACACACTATTCATCAAACACATGAAAGTAGTTGGAGAAATAGTCAAACCAAAAGGAACCACAACAAACTCATAATACCGATACCTGGTCTAGAAAGAAATATTGTAGATGTCCTCTTCTTTGATGTGTACCTAATGATATTTGGATCTCAAGTCAATCTTTGAGAACACTTTCTCCCTTCAACTGCTCAAACAAGTCATCAATCCTCAACAATGGATACTTGTTCTTAATTGTCATCTTGTTCAACTATCTATAGTCAATACACAACCTGAGAGTAGAATCCTTCTTAACAAAAAACATTGGTGCACTGCAAGACAACACACTTGGCCTATTGTATTCCTTGTCAAGCATTTCCTTCAACTGCAACTTTAGTTCTACTAACTCTGGCGTGCTCATCCTATAAGGAGCCTTTGATGTTAGTGCTGCCCCCGATAACAACTCAATAGAAAATTCCACTTCCCTATGAGGCAGAAACTATGAAATATCTGCAGGAAACACGTCCTGAAACTAATGAAAGATTGGATGCCTCTTTAATACTTCTGCATCCTCAACATCCTTACCTTTATCACTGGAGATATGAAATGAAAATAACACACATCCTTTCCTACGACTACGCTTCTCCTGCATAGTTTTAACGATTATGATTGATGTTGTCTTCTTCATACCCTGTAAGATTCTTTGTTCTCCATTGTGATCCAAACACTTAATGGACTTTTCATAACAATCCACCTTAGTCCTGTGAAAATGCAACCAATCCATACCCAGAATCATAATGTATGATCCCAATGGAAGTACATTGAGATGTTTTGATGTAGGCATACCATTTAACTCAAGTGCACAAGTTGTTACCCAATAATGAACTCTCTTCTTAGTACCTATAGCCAACTGCACTAACGAATACTTTTCATGCACTTCTTTTCTCAAACCACACTCATCCACCAAGTCAAGGTTAACATAACTATAATTAGATCCAAATTCAATCAAAATAGAAACAACTTGATCACAAATCTTACTGTCCATCTCGATAATAGATGTTTGGTGATCCACCTGCCTATTATCCAATGTTGCATAGATTCGAGGAATACTTTGCCCAACATCCCCAGCTGTTGATGCTTCCTATGCACTGTATATCTAAGGCCTACCACTCTGATACGACAAACAATACTTCTTGAGATGATCCTTGCCACATATCCAACACTACCACTATCCCCTACCATTGCCTCTATTTTGCTGCTCTATAGGCTGCGACCCATGTCCCTTCTCAACTACATTAAACTTCTTGTAAGGAACGTCGTTCTCTTTCTCACATGCATCCTAAGCTTTTGTTCACTTCGATGGCCATTTATCTTTAGTCTTGTCTCTCCCTTTCCAACCCTGTTGAGACTATGTCTCACACTTCAATTTCTCATAACAATGTTTTTAATTTCCCAATGACTTCTTCCAGTGATCGAGGCTCATCATACCCAATCTGATCCTTAAATGCTAATGGTAATCAACTGAAAAATCTCTGAACTTTGGCCTTCTCATCCTTAATTTATGATACATACCTCAATAACTCCAGGAACTTAGTCATGTACTCCTCATCTATCATCGATCCCATCTTCAGCTCATAGAACTCCTTAGTTTTATTGTCATAGTACCTCTCTGACAAGTACTTCTTCCTGAAAAGTCTCTTGAATTCATGCCAACTCAAATCCTCCGTCTTGATGTCTCTGACCCACTTCACATATTTCCACCAGATGTACGCTTTCCCTTTGAGGTTGAAAATAGTTATCTTGGCCTTCTTGTTCTTGGTGATATCATGCAACTCGAAGAACTTCTTCATTCTCAGTAACCATTCCTCTGTATCTTTCGACTTCTTCAATTCTCCATCAAATGTAAGTGGCTAGGCTTCCTTGAACCTAACCGACAAATATCCTCTGCCACTCCTCCTATAAGGATGATAGCAATGATGACCATGGTACCTTTCTGAACTAGAACTAGAGTAAATCCCATGTCCACTGCCTCTTCTATAAGGTGTATCGAAGAATCTACCATCTCTTACTATGTCATCTCTATCTGACCTGTGCCCACCATGAGATCTGCGACCATATGCTCCATTATTATTGTCCTCTTTTCCATGATTGATCCTAAGTAGTCCTTGTCTCTGCAAGTCTAACAAAATTTCAAGGATAACTGCATTGACCTATGATTATTTCTCATGTGCCCTAGCAAGTCTCTCTTGTGACCGAATGATTTTGTCATTATTTGCTTTGCAACTTCTTATCTCTGCCTTCAAACTTCTCAAAGTGTCTACTATGTCGGAGAGTACTCTTCTCTTGGCTGCTCATCTGATCTATAAGGGGAGTCTCATGAATTGTAATCCACAATTTTGCTAGTCATCTTTGATCTTCTACTTCTTGCCAACATATCATGTCAGAATAACCAAACATAAACATAACCAACATACCTCAATATGGCTCAAGGGAGGATATCTCGTTTGCAAGATCAACCAGATTAGCACCTTAGATGTATAATCATAACAATATATCAACCCCATGCATGACAATACCAACTGCATATCATAACTTCATGCACGAAAACCATGACCATAACAATGCATGCATAACAAACATATAGACACTGACATGCATAAAAAATACATACACAATCAACATGCATGCATGACAAACACATCATGCCCATCTAGTCCAAGTATTGAACCTAGGAGCGCACTGATACTATTTGTAACACCCTCCTCCCACACTTACCCAAGTTCACCGATCTACCAGGGTAAATATGTGACGAAGAGTTACTGTGATATGGCTCAACCTCCTCAGTACAATTAAAGAAGTGGAACTGAAAAATTGAAACCTTACCGACCTTCCTTGGGAGCTACAAGACCCCTAGGAGCTAACCAACCACTCCAGGTTCCATAACCTTGAGTTAACTTGCTTTTTCACTAACCTAGGCTATCAATCACATGCATAACAAGGAAAGCCAATAGTTGTAAGCCTCTAGTCGCATAAATAACCTTACCTCCCAATGACTGCGGTCTAATTTACCCAGTTATGTGCATGTGACCCTGAGATCTGAGCCACTTTTTCAGGGCTAAGATCCAGACCTCAACTCATAAACTAATAGGAATTTCCAAAATGATGAATGACATAAGGACAAAGACATTAATGCAAAACTTACACAAGAACTTGACCTATCCAAGCCTAACCATGATAGACATTTCATCAAACACATTGTGAACATGTAATGTACAGGTTATAGATGCATATTTGAACATAGGGGTCTGATGCTTATCTGAGAATCATTAAGAAGGTTTGATGCCCTCTCACAATAGCTGCAATAACATTTATTAGGTCATGCGTTCATTAACCATTTATTTACCAATCAAAACATGTTAAGAAACATAACTAGAATATGTCATGAAACCATGCTTATAACCAACATATAACCAAAATAATAACAACGATAGAATAACCATCAAAACGACATCATAACAAGTACATTTACTCATAAAATACAAGAGGAAAATAACTCTTATTAACATATGCAAAAACCAACCAAGTTAGGGACTTCCACGTACAACCCGACCATAGATTTAGCTGAACCAAATCTTTCTTTTATAAAATCACCCATGTGCCATATTCTGAGCATGAATGTGGGACTCACACCAAAAAAAACCAGGATTCCTTAGGCTTTACTGTATATCCTACCAAAACCGGTCAAGGAACTCCTAGGCCTGAAACAAGCACCTACACAACCAAGATTTACCACGATCCCACCATTACCGATCAAGGGATTCCTAGGCCCAAATAAAAAATCATACACTACCAGGCTTTACCACAATCCCGCCAAAAGAGGTCAAGGGGTCACTAGGTCCTAAACAAGCTTGGATACCTCCGGATTCCTTCACCCATACCTTCAAGACTTCTCCCGTCTCCACCCTCAGGTTTTACCGTGTATCCCGCCATTACCAGTCAAGGGGTTCCTAGGCCCTTGGGAATTTTCCTGAGACCACCTCAACTAGTTCCAAAACCATCCAACAATCCAAAGCTCAACCAATGAAAAAACCCCATCACACCATGGCTATCCAAAAATGGCAAGGAAAACCTGAAAACCACTGTTACACTCAGAAAAACCCATGCCAATGACAGTAAGAGAACTAAATATACACATGCATGTACCATGCATGTCCAAACTAGCAAGGAAGTCATACATGAAAGTCGATACCTACAAAGTAATCCCACTATAGTCGATTAACCAACTCTTGCTTGATCTTTGCTTCCATTTACTTTCTTGCCCTTCCTTTGCCTTCCTTTCTCCAATGCTAGAGTGTTCCAAGAATGCTCTAAGTGTGCAAGAGTGTGAGAGAATAGAGAGAAAAGAGAGAGCTCCAAAACTGAATTGACAAAAGCTGTGAACTGATCTTCAGAAGCCTTTCTATCAATGATGTCTCTTTTCTTCAATTTCCACTATTTTTTCTTCAATTTTCTCCTCACATGCAACATGTGACCTTTCACCTTCCTTTTCTCCTATTTTCCATTATTTTCATAATTAAAATGTCAATTAATATGTCTTTGCCTTTTCAATGCCTTTGTCATTGCCATTCCCAATTTCTTTAGTCATAATAAACCAAATGAACAACCACTAGGATGTTTTTCCCAACATTTAACTTGGAATAAGTGGCCCATGACCTTGTTCTTATTTTGCCTTTATTAACATTATTACAAAAAAATTTAACGAGGGATTGTTATAGGTACAACTTGGGCAGTGATCAGTTGAACAACATGGTGTAATGATTAGTGGTTGGACAGTGCAGTGG
Organism: Pinus taeda; assembly: GCA_000404065.3. Taxonomy (NCBI): domain Eukaryota; kingdom Viridiplantae; phylum Streptophyta; class Pinopsida; order Pinales; family Pinaceae; genus Pinus; species Pinus taeda. The sequence continues at coordinate 83,310 of APFE031330651.1, read as the reverse complement.
AAATATTAAGCAGGGCTGTGCAGTGTGAACAAGATTGTACAGTGTGATCAGTATTGTGCATTGATCAGTAGTGCAACTACAAGACTTGATAGGGCAATCATCTTGAGCAGAGCAACATTCTCTTATCTAATATCTTCTTATATTGAATCATATTAGAGGGGCATCCAACCTGAAAATTGTGAAATGTGGTAGATCGACTCTTTAGAGTGGCAGTGATGCAGGAGCATTCAACCCAAGGAAAATCATTGTATTTTAGTAGACATAGGGGGGGAATGTGTTTTAAGGAAGTTGGTTTCCTAAGTCTCAAATTAATGTAATATTTAGGCTTTTAAATGATTAGAATAGGAATTAATTAGATGTGTGAGGATGTTTGTAAATGCTCTCGAATAAAGGAGAACATGAGTGGTTAATAATGACAAGAGAGTTGGAAGTCAATTATAACTCTTAAAGGTAGTTTTCATGATTCGAGGAGCTAGAGAGAGTTATTAGGAATTAAATGAAGTTAGAAGTGGACACCGAGAATTTAGGAGTCAGTTCAGTAGATTTAGGATTTCAACCAGAATTAGTTCAAAAGAACCTTTCTGGTATAAATGTAAGCCTATGGGTAGAGTAAAAGGAAGGAGGCCATTGATACTGAAGATCAGGCCTGTGAGAGACAGAGGGTCTCGATATGTAATCAATTGTTCATAATTATATATATAGAGGAACGTATATTGAATGATTGAATTATATGTGAATTCATAGGTTCTATAATAGGGGTTGCAGGCAGAATCCTGTAGAATACGTAGAGGAAAAAATGATTAAGAGGAATCATAATGGATCTTTGAATCCAGTTGAAGGAATAGAGTAAGCTCTGTAGAGACTGCGAAGCGAATAATTCGTAGAGATAAAGCCTAGGAGTGAATTGAGCAATAGAATAGCGGAAGAATGTAACCCTTTGAAGAAACCTGAAGAAAAACCCAAACCATAGAGAAAACACTGAAAAACGAAGTAAAGTCAAAGAAAAAGGGACAAACGAAGAAACAAGTCATCAAAGTATAAACACCATTGGATCTTATAGACCAACGACGCAAGCGACAATGAACAAGAACCATCGATTTCATAGATCAACGGGTGCGGAGGATAATCGACGAAGAGCAGTTTTCAAAGGCAGGAAAGTGGATTTCAGGCGGGAGGAAAGCCGTAAGTAGTTTTCACCAATTGGCTTCGATTCCATTCACATCATGACACGTATTAGCGGAGGAGAGAGGGGAAACTGCTTTATCGGGCGGTTAAACCCCATACTTGTTGGCTACCCGAAATCATCATGAGTCGTCTGATCCTTTAAGTCCAGATCAACGGTCAGCAAGTGCCGTGCAAGTTTGCTTGATTGGAATCGATAGGGTTATGCAGGCGCGGTTAATATGTTTTGAGTTCCCGAGGTTAATCGCATAGCAGAAGAGACAGGGAACCACATGTTAATATGACCCGCGGGGAATTGCAATTGCGATAAGCGAAAAGGTAAAACTCGGTAAATATGCCAAGACCATACCAAGGCGGAAAAGGTATGGTTTGCATATATTTCCTTTGTAAATGGTTATAAAAGGATTAAGTTCGGATATATGGAGGTTTATATATAAGTCCAACTTTATCAAAGAATGGAATGTTTTATGTGTTAAATATATGTAACCAATGATTAAAGAGGGAAGGTTATATATATATATATATATATATATATATATATATATATATATATATATATATATATATATATATATATATATATATATATGTGGTTAAAGGGTTAGCTAAGGGTTAATGAAGGTTATGAAGAGTTTAAAAGCTCCGCTAGGAAGGATTTAACGAATGGCTTTAATAAAGTCATAAATGAAGGCTTGAGGGTTGTTTAAAGTCCCGATAAGTGTATATGGACTAAGGGTTAGCCTATGTTGGGCATTAGTAAATCATTCCACATAGAAATTGATTAAGGGGACCTTAACCATATTTAAAGGAAGATTTGACTCCTTTGAGAGTTAAATACCTGGGACAAATGTTCTTATGCATTTTATATGCATACTGTGGGTGTAAGCGGGGGTAACCCTGACATCATTTGGTATCAGAGCAGAATTGTAATTGAAACAATTGGTGTTAAAATAGAGCAAAGAAATTCTATGTGAAAGAATTGAGAACAAAGTTATGTGACAAAGATGTTTATGCAAGCAAGGAATGATCAAATTCTAATCTGACAGAAAGTAGGCACACAGAGGAGATGTGTAGCAGAACTTGTAGATGCAAGAAATAGAGAACAATCCATTCAAGGTACAGGTGGAATGGTCAAACAAGATCATGTTGAGATCTTGAAGGTGAGGTGATATGTTTTGTTTTGAATTGAGAATGTGTGTTTATACATTGATATGCAGGTGACAACATAAGAAGGCGTGAAGGTTGTAGCAATCTAGAGCAAGGAGTGCTCAATCGGTTCCAAGGGAAAGAACCAGAGAGATGCTAAAAGATTGAGCTCAAAGGAGAGAAGCTTAGTGAGGCATATGTAGCAAGAAAGAGACTTGTTACTACAGAGGGATTGTTGCAGATCACAAAGGAAATTCCACAGAGGATGTGGGTAGAATTGCTAAGGGATGAAGGAAGCTGGTAAGACATTCTAAGTGGAAGAAGAGGTGGCAAGAACCAAGTATTTCATTATGATTGAAATACAAGAGGAAAGTTGTGCACTTGAGAAGTACAGATGAGTTGAAGCCTAGAAGGAGCAGAGAGAAGTGCTCAAAGGAGGTTCTAGAGATAGAGAACCAAGGGCTTGCCAAAAGACCAAGTACAGAGGAAAGCTTGGCGAGGTAAGTGGCAACAAGGAGGACTTGTTGTTGTAGAGGCTTTAATGCAGCTCATAGTAAGTGAGTAAGGAGCTCATGAAGATAGAGAAGAAGAAGATGGCTACTGATAGTCATAGTAGAGGTTCTAAGGAAGACCACAGCAGAAGAAAGATGAAGAAAGAGGATTTCGAGGCAAATGGCAAGAGGATGAGTCAAGAGGAAAATGAAAAAGAGATTGCAAATTTAAAAGAACAACTCGATGCATTAAGGAGAATACTTGAGGAAATCCAGAGACTATGTTGGGTCTTGAGGAAGAAGCCAGTGAAGTGGCATAAGTTGCGGAGAAGGCTACAATAGAGGCAAGTAAGGTGGCTGATGGAAGAACTCAAAGAAGCTGAGTTGGAAATGAAAATGGAAATGTCCATTTGTGAAGTAGAATACGGTAAAGTTCTGAGAGAAGATGAAGACTTGAAGACTGAAACTTCAAGTGAGGCCAAAGGGTCACGTGGTTTTAAATCTGAAAATTTGTGTATGTTTGCAAATGAAACATATAAAGAAGGACAATTTACTGATATTGTCATAAAGGAGGAAGAAGACAAGAAGAATCTAAATTTTGTTCTAGAAGAAGATGAGATAGATAGGCCTCACATACAGTTGGAGAAAGATATCAAGCAACCACGTGAAGGGCTTGAGGAGTTTGAAGAGGAGACCATCGAAGAATTTTTGAGTCATAAAGAGAACTTGGAACAACAATGAGATATGATGGCTGAAACATCAAGTGGGACCACAGGGTATTATGTTTTTAAAACTAATAGTTTGTGTATGATGGTAGGTATTGCAAAAGAAAAGCAACCTTTTGAAGATATCTTCAGAGTAGATGAAGATCTAGAAGTAAAAGGTGACAAAGAAAAATTCTCAAAAGAAGAAGAATTTGACTGCATATAGAAGAAAAAGTCTATGGATGAGTCTATAGACGTTGTCATGGAGATGAGGAATTAGGATCTTGTTCTGATGAAGAATGAAGGAATATTGTCTCAGAAAGGTAATCAAATGAATTTGATTAATGATTTTGATGAAGAACAAATGCAAGAGAATATTAATGCAGATGGTGAGACAAGGATAGCTCTTGGAAAAGGTAAACAACAAAAGATTAAAGGAAAACTTGAAGAAGAGACTATGTTAGCTGAAAACATAGTAAAGGATCATCAGTACACTATGATGATAGGCACAATGGAAATAGACATGGAAGCTATTGAGATAGTCAGTAAGAAAGAAGGACATCTATTGAAAGATGTTAAGAAGGAAGAACCCTATGTAAAGGATTTAACCTTGGGAGAAGGAACACTAACAAAGGAGTGCTTTACAGAGGATGAGCAATCTTTTGAAGCTGTCAGAAGTATGGAGAAGTATCTTTCAGAAGATAAAAACTCTGAAATAAAGGAGGATGGAGAATGTATCTTAAATGAGAGAAGCAATGATTTATTGCAGCACAAAGAACTTAATAATGCATTGATATTTGAAACTGTGTCAACACAAGAACAATTTCTTTTGAAAGAAGGAGATGAAATTCAGTCTGAAGAGTTGATATGTGAAGCAACAGTTGAGACTGTTGAACCTTGTGATTTTCAAATTAATGCAGGAATCATAAGTGATGATGAAGTACTTGCGAAGTATCACAGAGAAATTGCATTGTTGGAAAATTCAGAGTATGAGAGTGTGATTGCAGAAGAAGGAGTTCACTACAGTGGAAAAGAGCAGGAGGACATCATTAGAGCAGATGATGTGGGGGAGAGACTAGTTGACAGTCTCATGAATTCTTTTGAGAATTCAAAATAGCATACTGTTGTGCTGACAGAGGAGAAAGAAATAGAGTAGCAAACTGAATTGTTGCTAAAGGAAGATAAGGCATAAAAGCCTTATGTTTTTTTATTTTAACAAGTGTTTTGTGAGTGCAAGTTTTGTTGCAAATGCTGAAGGAAATTTGGCACAGATGAGAAGCCAAATAAAAATGGAAGAAGAAGATTCTATGGAAGAATTCAACCCATGGAACAGAGATGTTCAATTGCCGGAGAGGATGCTGGAAAGACAGAATTCAATGCGGAAATTAGATGTTGCAGAGGGAGATATCCTTCAAGATATTTAGGAAGTTTGGGTGGAGGCAATGTTTACAATGGTAGCAAGAGAAAAAGTAGAAGAAAAAGTAAACCAACAACTACAAAGTGAAAATAAACAATAATTTGAAGAGTTAGTGGACAACAACGACACCCTGAAGTGTTAAGTTATGGTATGTTCTTTTACTTCTTTTTCTTATTATATTCCATAGATCAACAATCACATGTACATAAAGTAAAGTGCAGATAAAACATTATACGATCGACAGAAAACAAGCAAAGACAAGAGACACAAGATGTGGCAGCTAGCCAGGGACAAACCCCACAATGTGTGGGGAAACCCTTTTATCAAATCTTCTTTTATCTTCAATAATTCAGCAGAGAGATATAGTACAATAAATCTGATTTATATTAGCAGTAGCAAACCCTAGATCAACAACATCAACATTAGCGACTTCATCATCAAACTAGGGCAGACAATATCTCACAAACCGACCGTCGGATCGGTTTGATTCCACCACCAAAAGTTGCGGCTTCCAGAGGAGGTTCAAATTGCAGAAATTTTGAATAATATGACACTTATTCATAGAGATTATCCTGATTATACACTATTTGCGGAATGCATGCATAATACATAACCTCCTCTACATTGATCATCAATTTTGCAGTATTAAGAAACAATCGCATGCGCACATTGAAGCACCAATCACACATATCAACACAGTATGTACCTGGGGAAAGCATAAAGATGAAAACCCCCAACTATCTGTATATTATATTGATTGAGAACATGTAACAATACATAGTACAATACTCCTCACAAGTACTGAGTACTATCTCCACCTGTTACACACAAACTAGCTCAGATCTAAATCAATCACTGGCTCAAATCTCCTCCGCTGCTTGCCTACCTCCACTCCGCAATCCTGCATGAGAATCATGATGAATGGCTGAAGCAAACTTGTATTTCCTTGGCTGAACCACACAATCCTCCTTGGCATTACTCAATCCATGCATGTGCAAAATCTCATGCACAACTATAGTCACAACTGACAGTTGTCTTGCCCTTTCACTCACCTCTAACACTTGTCTCCACTGAATTGTCCATGCACTGAGTTAACTGATGTATTCTTTAATTGATTTATGAGTTAATAATTAGTGAATTAATTTAATAATTAATTCACACCACTCATCACTAGTTTATTTGTTATTTAGACTAAATACAACTAGTTCAACTAAGTCAAACTGAACACAACTCCATCAACTCCACAGAACACACATGCATGAGTTCTAACTGAAGTCCTCCATGCAATAGCTCAATTAACACATAAGAAACCACGTGATTCCTTCTGTCAGTTGCATGTGCCACATCCGTAGCTCGAACTGAAGTGCTCCAAGAGAATAAGATAATGTTTAGAGTCCAAATATTACTAAGGGCTAATAATATTTGACTGTTTCTATTTTTAGCCTGGCAATCTAAAAATAGACTCTGATCACTCCGTTGTGAACCAAAAATAGAAGTCCATCTATTTTTCCCAACATGACCAATCATCCATAAACAGCATCCTGCAACTCATAGACCGTGATCCATATGTCTAAAAATAGACTTTGCGCCAAAACTAGCCTGTGAGCCCACTTAGTGAAGGCGACTTCTTTTCACTAAGCTCCATCATCTTGTTGCATTTTCAACAGGGGTCACTTTCAGTTTATTTATGGCTAAGGAAATTAGTAAATGAATTGGCAAAGGAAAAGTGGCATTAATTGACATTTTATTTATGAAATAAATGAAATAAGAGAAAAGGAAGGTGAAGAGATACATATTTGCATGAGAGGGAAATTGAACGGAAAATGAAGGAAATTAAGAAAATAGAGGCCTCAATGATAAAAAGGCTTCTAAGGATCAGTTCATAGTTTTTGGTTGATTAACCTTGTGTCAGTTTAGATTTGGAGCTCTCAATCATTCTCTCAAACTCTTGCACACTTAGAGTATTCTTGCAGCATTCTTTGAGCACTTTAGCATACATTGGATTTGGAGAAAGAAGGCAAAGGAAATCAGCGAAGCACAAGGGAACAAATGGATAAACAACTAAAATTGTATTTATTCGCAGGTGATAGGTTGCATGTGTGATTTCCTTGTTGGTTTATGGATGCATGGTATATGCATGTGATTTTCTGGTTATGTGTTGTCATTGGTGTGGAGATTTGCCTGGATTAACAATTGTTTTAGCCTTGCCTTGCCATTTCCTAGATAGCCATGGTGTTGTGAGTGTTCCCACTTGATTGTTTCCTGATTGGTTCTCATAATTCCTTATGGTTGTGGGTTGGAACAAATGATCTTGAAGCCCTGGAACAACTTGGGTTGAGTTACTAGTCCTTGAGCCTAGGTTAGCACAAATGCTTTGGAGCCCTTGGTGGGTTGAGTTACTAGTCCCTCGAGCTGAGTTGGAAAAATTCTCTGGAGCCCTCGAAGTTTGTGGGTTGAGTTACTACTTCCTGGAGCCCTGGACATCTTAGGTAGAGACTTATCTGGTTGGTGTTAGTGATGTCCGATCGTGGAGATGGAATCATTGTGGTTGATGGTTGAGGTGATTTGGCCTCTTGAATCCCTGGTTCAGTTTTGTTTTGGTCTATTCCATGAGATCCCACATTCATGCTTGGAATATGGCACCGAGGTGATTGGCTAAAAGAGAGATTTGGTTCAGACCAATCTATTGTCGGGTGGTACATGGAAGTCCCTGACTTGGTTGGTATTTTTATATATTAATAATAGTTATTCTTCTGTTGTGATTCATGTATATTTGTAGTGATTATGTTCGTGATATTATGGTTGAGTTGCCATGGTTTCTATGTTGGTTATTTTCTGGTTATATGATGTGTACCATTTATGGCTCTTGTCATGAATCGTTTAGCTAGTGATTGGTTGATGAATGTATGGACTAATAAATGTTGTTGCAACTATGTGGAGAGGGCATAGTGCCTTCTTAGTGATTCTCAAATGAATCTCAGACTATTATGATAAGGTATGCATTCATGACATGAAGCTTACATGTTTTCCATTTGTTTATCAAAATGTCTAGTGTGTTATGGACAATCTACGTCAAGTTTTCGACTCAAGTATGTATGTTTTTGACTCAAGTTTGTATGTTTAGCCTTGTCATTATGTCTATTATGATTCTGGAAAGTCTTAGGCAGTTATGGGTAATGGTCTGGAGGTTGACCTATAATTATGGCTTGGATCTCAGGACCGCACCCTCTAAACTATGCAAGTTGGGTCACAACTACACTCAGTCAATGTTGTGCATGCAGTTGTCGGCCTTCAACCACACCCAGGCCTTGTCATGCATGCGGTTAGGAGCCTGGGTCAATGAAAAGGAGCCCTAATTCAGGGTTTGGTCACCTTGGGTGGTTCTTTGGCCCTTGAGTGTCTTGTAGCCTTGAGGGATGTAGTGCTTTGTCATTTTTTGGTCAGTTTTAGGCCCCACTTCCTTAACTGGAGTTGGGAGGTTAGGTCATGTCATAGTAACTCTTCATCTCATGTGTATCCTGACAGGGCAGTGAAATTGGGTAAATGTGGGAGGAGGTGGTTACACGGGGCCCCCCTTGCTTTTGACCTTTAACGAGATGGGGGTAACCGCAAGTTGTTTGCGCCCAATATCGCTCAAGTCCAATTGAGGATGGGAGTACATAGCAGGCCCCCTCTCCAGTCATTTTAAAACCACTAAGGGAGGTCTGCATTCCACTGGTTTCTAACGAGTGTAATACCCTTTCTCCCTCTTGCTCCTTTTCCCTTGAATTTCAATTTCCAACTACAAAAGTTATTGACCATAGGGGTATAACCACATGCTACAACAATGTTTTCCTTGAGCTCTTAATCTAGTTAGCAAAATGATGTCACAAATCACCAACCCAATAGTAAATTCGTTTCAAGTGGAACAAACCCATTCCCATTGGAGTAGTACATCAATGGCCAACTCATTATCTACTAATTTAGAATTAGCATTATTGTTTCTTAAACTATATTGCAGTCTTAGTGTTGGAAGCTTTTCAAGCATGAGCACCTTGTAGGAACCATGCTCTGTGATGAAAGATAGACGTTGCATTGTTTGATTATAGTCATGCAATCCACAAAGTGCACAACCTTGGCCTAGATGGGCTTCCAAAAGCCTTGGATTGTTGCTAAGAGTTGCATTGAATTCCACCATTGCTTCATTATAACCCCTCTTATTTAACATATCACTTCCTCTCTTCACTTTTTTAAATCCAAGCAATCACTTCTTACCATTTCATGACATCTTTTATATGATGTTACTTCCTCATGACAATGTTTGAATAACACAATACTCTTCTGATAGGTGGCCTATGTGCAAGATATTTCTTTAGCTTGACAACAACAACACTAGGCTTAACAACTATGCCGTCCATGTCCATCCAAGTGTCAAGCTCACTTGCTTCAAATACATGTCGACAATCCAAACGTTGGACAAACCTATCAAATGGATCATACTCATGTAAAATCATTTGCGAAATGACATCCAAATATTAGGGATTACAAGTTCTACAAATATTTGGGTAGGGCTCCCAACAAAGACCTATACAAGGATGCCCACACCTTAGAGTTTCTTAGCACAGTTCATCACACCAAGGCCCAGGACATGTTTCATGGCAGAGGAGATCACAAGTATGATTCTTGCACTTCCATTCACATTTCTTCATGCAAGGAATGCATAAGGTTCCACAAATAAGAACACATTAATTATGCCAACAATGTTTCTCACTGTTTTCCTCACATGGAGGATAGATCTTGGAGCAATTAGTCATGCATTGGTGGCTACATGGGAGTTTCCATGAGCATATTCCTTTACACATAACACGTGCATTGCCTTGCTTGCATGACCCACATCTTCCCTTACACATAACACGTGCATTGCCTTGCTTGCATGACCCACATTTTCCTTTGCAAATATGCCCACATCTTGAGCTGAGGACCTTACCACAAGGTTTAACACATAGAAAGCGACAACTTCTTCACGATCATGTAGCCTTGCATGTGAGAGATATTGCCAATTGTGTGGTCGTCTCTTTTGATGACAAAAATTGTAGTGTTTATATTCTTCATGTCTCATTCACACTATATGTCAAACATGTTACATGCATTTTTTATGTTGCCACATTGTGCATACATATCTGCAAGCACATTCCCGAGAATGTTATTTAAATCCAACTAACTCTTAATAATGTATATATGTATATGATCGCTCTATTTCAAAGTCAAAAACTCATCACCCACACCAAGGGCACTTATAAATCTGAATTCATTCATTGACGTGATACACAAACCCATTGTTCTTAATTAACCCTCATGTAGAATTAATTTTACCACAGTTTTCTTAAGAAAATAGGGTTTTCTTGGCCTAATTTTACCCAATAAATTTTCTCAAATACTTTGTAGGCATACTAATGATAGTTGAAATAGTTGGAATCCTTTCTCCAACAAGCACATAGGTTTCCTCATTTATCAAATAATTTGCAAACAAACTCTCTTTTTTTTTTGCTCCACCTTTGGCTAGCCTATGTAAGAGTAATGTTGTAGCCAAGCTCTGATACCACTTGTAACATCCCCAACCCTCTCGTTGGGTGACACCAATCACACAATATTGACATAACAAAAAACACAAACATAATTTATCTAAAACACATAACTATTGTGCATAGTAAAACCATAATAACTAAAAATCGTATGATTACACAACAAAAACATGCCATGATAACTCATCAATAGGCACATAAAAAAGTTTTAAATTTGTCGGTCAGCTACAAACCTCAAATGTTCCTCCTAGCCATATATTGCATTGATCTAGTTCTCTTGGTAGTCAGTCACACCTAAACTGGGGCTTTGACTCCATTGCATCAACACACTCAAAAAAATTGGTACGAGCACAGCACTACCAATAATCATCAACCACGGTACCAAGCCTGAGAGTCTCCAACCATCAGTCCTATGGCTTATAGGAGTTCCACTTCCCTCATGGGCCTTCCAAGCCTCACACAACCAAGGTACCAATCTCAATAGCCTCCAACCACCAGTCATGTGGCTTCTAGGAGTACTATTGCCCTCACAAGCCTTTTGGTCCCTCACACAACCAAGGTACCAAACCCGACAACCTCCAACCAATAGGCTCACATCACCCATAAGCTCCTACCTAGACTATACTGAGATGTTCTAAATTCTTGCAACTCTTGGAGTTTTGCTTCCCTTACGAGTCTTGCAAGTGCCCTCACAAGCTCTCATATAGTGACTCTTGTCCCTCTATTCTGACTATCCAGTAAAATAAGGGAAACACCTTTTTATAGACTTGGTGCACCCTTTACTTTATATTATAATATTACAATATGCTTTCATATTGTGATGACTTTGTGTTGTGGAGTCTCGGCCCCCTAGATAATTTTTGTCCTTCAATCCACCGCGTAATGACAAATTAACTAAAATGCCTTGTCATCCAATCTCACTACCCTAAGCATCACACAAGCTCATTGTCTTGATTATCCCAGGCACCCTAGCCTCAAATTCATAAGTATGTTGTCTCACCAACCTAATACACCATACATATATGGGAACACATGCCTTAATGGAATGTGATTCACCAACCTAATAATATGGGTTGTCTAATCCAATTACACAGGCACATCGGCCTTAGAATATATAAGTGCCTTGACCCATTGATCAAACATTTATATTTAGGTAGAGGCATGTGAGCCTCAATAGAATTTTAGCTCACCAGCCTCAGCTTCACATCTACATGTACATTATAATTCGGGGTCTAGGTCAGGGGTGTTACAGGAAAATTGTATAAGAGTACACCACTAAATTTAGAAAGTTGACCATATTGTTGGGTATCTCCCTAAAGAACCTAGACATACTCCTCAAGTATCTGAGGGGTCTACACAACCATCTTCGAATGGCCACTTATTCGAGAAACCAAATGGAAAACAACTCAGATATGGATGAGAATATCATTTGTACATAAGAGCAGAAGGAGATGAATTTGAATAACCCTCAACAACATAAAGAGAACAAAAATACCATACTGTTCCATATAAAAATATACGTAAAAAACACAAAAATTGATACTTTGTTCAACTCCGGATTGTAAGCGAATCTCATTACACTAGAGGTGGTCAACAAATTGGGATGGGAAGTTCTTGATCATCCAAGCCCATATCCATTGGGATAGGAAGTTCTTGACCATCCAAGCCCATATCCATTGGGATAGGTAAACAATGATGTAGAAATGAAGGTAATCATACAATGTAAACCCATATTTGCTATAAGTGTTGATTTTATTGATGACATAGAACTAGATGTAGTTCCCCTTGGTATAGTGCAGTGGTGTTTGGAAATCCCTATATGTACATGTGAGATGCAATACTCATGAAAAAATCATCGGTACTGCCTCATCAAACATGGAAAATCCTTTGCCATCAATACCCACAAGGGCAAGTCCAAAATTTCATTGATAAGTGCCAACCAAGCCAAAAAAATGATCATTTTTATCAAGAAGTATGTTTTATTGTTTTTAAGAGAAAATTAGTCTGTAGAAGAAATAGTGAGAGCGAAGTCGTCCATGGAGGGGTGTACTAAGAAACATAAACAACAATTGGAAGAGTTTCTATAGGCATACGGGGATGTGCTCTGGGATCTTAAAGGGCTACCACCTAAGAGGGAGGTGGAGCATGAGATCCAACTCTTTTCAGACTCCTTGTCGCCAAACATTAGGTTGTGCCGACAACATATTATAGAAGCAAGTGAGGTGAAGAAGTAGTTGCAACAATTACTAGAACATGGTGTTATTTGACCAACTATCTCATAGTGTGGGTCACCCATCATCATTGTGCCAAAGAAGGATGGGACTTAGTGGATGTGTATCGATTACAAGGCATTAAACAAAATTACACTTAAGAATGGGTACCCCTTACCCAAGATAGATGATATGTTGGATCAGTCGTAACAAGGCAAATACTTTAACAAATTAGACTCAAAGTTTGGATATCACTAGGTTCTAGTTAAAGAAGAAGATACTTGGAAGACCCCCTTCAAAACCAAACAATGTTTGTATGAGTAGTTAGTGAAGTTATTTGGCATATGTAATTCACGAGCTACATTTATGAGGTTAATGAATGATATATTGCACCATTTTATAGATTCATTTTTTATAGTCTATTTGGATGATATATTAGTATATAATGCTACTTAGGATAAGCACATCTCACATTTTACACAAGTGCTAGAGACATTAAAGAAGCACCAAATGTTGGAAAATCTCAAGAAGTGTGAGTTTGCACAATAGTCTTTGGTATATTTGGGGTATGTGATAGGTGGAGAGTTGAAGATAGATCCTACCAAGATAGAGTCCATCATGAAGTAGTTCGTGCCTACTAATTTTTCTTAGGTCAAGAATTTTATTGGGGTAATAGAGTACCTTAGGAAATTCATAACCTCATTTTCAGCAGTAGTAGCACCACTCCATGCCATAACAATGAGTGGAAAGAGTTTCCAATGAGGAAAGGATCAACATAGGGCCTTTGAGGAGTAAAGAAGAACATCAATCAAGCACAAATTTTGGAATTACCTAACTTGTGGCAACCCTTTGAAGTGGAGACAGACATGAGTGGATATGTTATGGGAGTAGTCTTGATGTAGGGAGGAAGGCCTATATGCCGCAATTCTGAAATATTTCATGGGGTATTTCTTAGCTACCCTACCTACGACAATTAGCTTTATGTCCTAGTGCATGTTGTGAAAGTGGAAATAATATTTGATGGGAAAGGAGACAATATTTCATATAGATCACCAACCATTATAGTACTTACAGGCCTAGAGTAAGCTACAACAAACTAGGCATTACAAGTGGATCATGTTACTAGAACAATTGAATTTAGTGATAAAGTATAAGAAGGGCAACAAAAACAAGTTGACCGGCATGCTTTCAAGGCAACCCACATCAAAGATCATAACTTTGGTAACTCTTATTCACATGGAGCCATTCACCAATGATGTATACAAAGAGGCATATTCAAACGATTGGGACTTCAAGGAGGTGTTTCAGTGGTTGCAAAGTCAGACTCATGTGCACAATGGTGACAATACAATTGACTACCATCTCCATGATGTGTTACTATATAGTTTGGATAATTTATGTGTTCCTAAAGGTGAGCAATTGCAACTAATTAGAGAGGTTCACACCTCTAAGGTTACAGGGCACTTTGGTGTAGGGAAGACAGTGGCCAACTTGTAGATGTATGTGTATTGGCACAAGATGCAAGAACATGTAGCTAGGTTTATAATAGGATATATGATTTATTGTACCAACAAGCCTAATGACAAGAAATAGGGTCTATAACATCCCTTGCCTGTACCCACTCATCCTTGGGCAAGAATTTCCATGGAATTTGTGGGAGGCTTACCAAACACCAGGAAGGGACATGACTACATATTCATGGTAGTTGACAGGTTCAACAAGATGTGTGTTCTAATGCCATGTAAAAATACCATTAGTGGGCATGAAGTGACAAATTTGTTCTTTGGACAGCTCTGGGTGCACTTTGGGATACCAAGAAGCATCATTTCAAAAAGGACACAATATTTCTTAGTTAATTTTGGACTCTATTGTGGGAGAAGATGGACACAAAGTTAAAGAGTTCTATGACATTCCATCCACAAACATACAAGCAAACAGAAATAGTCAATAGGTCTTTGGTGCAGTTTTTTTGGGGTACAATCAGAAGCATACGAAGACTTGGGATGAAAATCTAATATATATACAACACTTTTATAACGTACCAATCCACACTTCTACCAGTAAGTCCCCATTTGAAACTTTTTTGGATATTTTCCACCTTTACCTTTGGATATTGCATATGGGCAGCAAGGATGAGTGAGGGAGGATATTACAGGGGATACCTTAATGGTAGAAAATTTTATTGAGAAGATCATGGAAATCCACATAAAAGTACATGAGACATTGCGTGAGTCACGAGAAAAATATAAGGCCAGGCATGATCAACACATAACAGAGAATTCCTTCGAGTGGGAGATAGAGTATGGTTACAAATAAACAAGGAGAGGTAATAAGTTCCTTGTAAGAAAATCAAGGTTTTGTTATATGACCCCTTTGAAATATTGGAAAAGGTGTGAGATAACGCCTATAGACTCAATATAACCCCATATATACACATACTTAGTGGTGAACGTAGAAAAATTGAAACTCAATAAGCCTTCCGTGTTAGACCAAGAAGAGGAACATGTCCTCCATTTTGCATAGGATTTAGCACCAGATACTCAGGTAGAGTTGACAGGGGATATAGTTTCATCGAAGAGGTATAGAACTAAGAGATAGGGGAAACTTGACCTTTGGTAGACCATGTTGAAATAATAGCTTATAGACAAAGATAAATGGTACACATGAGAGAAGGTGGAGGAAAAAATTACTCACTTCATTAAGGAGAAGATTTTTGGAACCAAAAGCCTCCAAAAATAGGGATGTATGATTCATATTGGATCATTATATTATTTTTCATCCATATTTATGCTTCAAGAGTGGAAAAAGTGGAGGAATAAGCTCACAAGACCATTTTTACTAGTAGGTCCTAGTTTCACAAAATGGAATATGAAACCTTTTGGGAGTTGTTTGACGCATCAAACAACATTTTTGGGGGTAAGAATTTTCCACTTATGTGTAACACCTTATTGTGCTATTCTAAACACATATACCTTTCTAACAATTCTAGAATCACATCAATCAAAATCCATACGCAAAAGTTATGACACCGAGAAGTTGACCTTCATGTTTTGAACACCATGATTTGAGAGGATGTCATGTCAACCCCCATTATCCATGGAAAACAAGCCACATATGTGATCATGATGATGAAAATTCTACAAGATCCATATTGTAACTCTAGTTAAGAGTTGAAGGAGTCACACTTAACCATTAGTAGGCTATCGAGTTGTGTTATAATTGGATCACTAAGAGAAAAAGGGGTTCCATTCTATTCGAGTACATTTTGTTCCATAGATGAGGAGAGTAGTTGAGAGTGGATAGGGAGAGAAAAAACAAATAGGATATGTGCATTGTAGCAACTCACTGGCCACATGCCTAACTTCTTTGTACTTGCACTCATTTCCCATTCAGAGAAAGAGAGCAGAATACCATCATCTTCCAACTGGGGTTTCTCCCAAAAGAATTTCCCATGTTGTATATTTTGTTAATTTGTGGTTTGTGAGTTGGATTTCATTATTCTCTATTTTTTTTCATATTTTACCTATTGCATACATATGCAATAATCAATAATTGTCAAATCGAGAAATCTATGAAGAAATAAACCCTCATAGTGTAGATTTTAGTAGATTTGTTGTGACAAAATTTTCCAATGGAATATAAACAACAATTTACGAATCAAAAGTTGTTATTGACTAAGGGATAAAGCAACATCTACCATATGCTTGACAACTTATTTTTGTTTCGGTTTTTATTGAAGAAAGTAAATTTATTAATTCATTCAAGATTGCCTTCTTTGTGTTTCTTGATGCCATCACTAGGTTATCATGTGAAATAAAGGCAACACAATAAATTCATAGCACGATCTTTTTCAAAGATGTAAATTCCAACCATTTCAAGTTGATTGGAAAATATTTTCACAATGTTTAAATCACCAACTACTTTTTCTTCCTTAGAGATCTTGCACACTATGAGTTTTTATCATACATGTAACTTATTTCTAGTAATCTTTGTGTAATAAATTCAACACAAAGTCAACCAAATATCATTTACTATCTTTTATCTAGATAAGAGACATTGAACACAAACGAATGTTCAAAAATCTCAACATAATGATAATCCTTTTTTAATCTTTCAACTTCTTAGGTCATCAATGTTTTGTGGAGATTTCTTGATTCCTTATATTAGCTCTTTGGAAGACCCTTCTATCCATTTTTTTTTCAATCCTACAAGCTTTTCTTCCTTTATGGCTCTTCTAACTTTTTATTCTCCAACAATTATAAAAAATTTGATGATCTAGGCAATTGAAGTTGTTCTTCATCAAGGAATATAAGAATGTTCGCTATTTGTTTTACTACTTTTTTTTAGGAAGGTAAATTAATTAAAACATTAAACCCTAGCTTATTTGTATCCGCTAATGCCATATTTAACTTATCATATGAAATAAAGGTTGCCATGATATTTGTATTCAATAATTCCATCATTAACTTATATGAAACAAAGGTTATATAACAAATTCATACTATGATATGTTGTTGACAAATATCTTCACAATGTTAAGATGGCTACATGTTATTTATTAGTCCTTGCCTTCGACAACGTAGGGACTATAACAATCAATGATGATTTGACCAACTATTAATTTACCGTTTGACTACAAATGTTTTGTACGTTCCTATGTGTTTAAGTTAGGAGAAGTATATATATATATATATATATTGTGAATCAAACTTTTTCTATTAATACAAAAGATTGCATCTCCCCATAATGTTTCTCAAAAGCCTATTGGCCTCACTCTTACTGGATTTATTGGCCAATAGATGCATACTCACACACACACACACACATATACCGTGAATCAAACTTTTTCTATTAATTCAAAATTTTGCATATCCCCGTAACATTTCTCAAAAGCCTATTGGCCTCACTCTTACTAGATTTGTTGGCCAATAGATGCATGCTCAGATATATAGCAAATTTTCAAAATACAAAGATTTACATAAACTAACATGCAAAAAGTGCCAAAAACACCAATAAGACCAAGAAACAACAAACTATCATCATAAATCTTTAGAATTTACCATGGTAGGGTGGTCTGGACCTGAGCTAGGGGATGGCAGAGGTTTGAATTCATAGTGAACATGCCCCTCCATGAGAGCCAATTTCGTTTCCATATAGCCAAGCTTCTCTTGAATATGTTGTTGCCCTATCCAAAGACTAACCAGTCTATCATGCATCTACCACAGATTTCGTTTAATATGACTCATGAAATCTATCATGTCATTATGATCATCTTGTCAGGCCCGATTGAGTTGATCCAAGGAAATCCTCAACTACCAAAGGCTATCATTGTCTTCCAATGAGGAAGTGTTCATCACCGAGGGAAAAGACTGAGAGGGTGGCAGTTCCATAGTTCCTCCATGGTCGTGCTCATTTTCCTACTACTACACCTGAAATCCCCTCACCTCCATTCCTCATTGTGCCCAACTTCATTGAGGAGGCATATTCAAGACCCACCTCTTAACTTCTTCCCCAAGAAAGGAAACGTCTTTGTTGTACCAACTAGTCCAACTATACATTCGAGGATGCCTCTTATTCACTCTTGGGGCCTCAAATGGTCTAGGTGGATATTGGTGGCCATCCACCTATTCCACTTGGACCCCCACCATTGTTTCTTTTCAGTTTCCTTAATTGTAGCAAAACTTACTATTTTTGGTAGTTTTCGGGTCCTAAACTTTCGAAGATGTTTTGAGGGACGAAAAGATTTTTTTAGGGAAAACAGAGAGACCAGAAAAGTCTCAAACTAATCTTCTTATTTATTTTCATCCTCCTCTACGAAATCTTTGAAACGAGCTATTATGATAGCCAAATGGAGATCGTATGCCAAAGTTACGACCCTAGGAAGTTGATGTACCAATTTACACAAACGGGGCCCATATTTTTGGTGCTTCATCTCCTACGGTTAGGTTTTCGGATGTTTAGGGTTTTCCATTGCTTCTCAATAATAAATAGGATTTTGAGTGTCATTGTAACACAGTTTAGAGGCATGTAGCCACCACATCTCTTCTCAAAGATAAGCTACCATCGCCCAAGCTAGTTTATTTTTATTTTTGTATGTAAGCATATTTCAGTTCTTTGATATTAATGAAATCAAGTTTTATTTGTGCTACATCTCTATGTATATGGGTATTTATGTATTTTGTTGTGTTCCTGCATAAGTCTGGATCAGTGGTATCAGAGCAGTCTTCTCTTTCTCTATTTTTTTTGCATGTCCCAAACGAGGTTAGGGTATAAGGACTTAAGACTCGATATGGTTGAACTTTTGCAAGACCAACCTCGCAAAACCTGATGGCCTCCCATGTCGGAAGAAAAGAAAGATGAGGGGGCAGGAGATCCTTTCAAAATACTACTCGAGGAAGCCCTCGAGCGACAAGGGAACGCGATGATGGATAACTTTACCCAAATCCTTTGACGGCTACCCACAGGCGATGCATCTTCATCCAACAGCCACTCTGGAGGCGCCACTCCTTTCAAGGTACAAGTTAACCTTGATATTCCCATATTTGAGGGCCAGATAGATGCAGAAGCATTAGATAAATGGTTAAATTTGTTGGAAGGATATTTTTCAGTACATGACTTCTCCAATTGGGAAAAGATTATTGTTGCACTTCTCAAGGCTTCCCCACACGTCAAGGATTAGTGGGAAACCTACGATGGAAGGACTAGAGGGAATCTTCACTGTTTTCGACTGCACCCACATGGAATTTTTTCCAAGACACCATTAAGGAATAATATTACCCTATCAGGAGCTAGGAAGATAAATACATAACGTGGACCATGCTATGGCAAGGCTGCCAGAGTTTACAAATGTCTTCTATACCCTTCGCACAAAACTGGGTATCAAGGATTCTTAGCAACATTGGTACTCAAGTACCGCGACTATCTACACAAGTACATCTAGGACGAGATGTAGTTCCTGGACATCTCACTTAGCATGACGTATTAATACACTGTCAAGATTGAGTAGAATTTTAAACAAAAGAAGCGAGACTTTGGATCTATGAATCCGAAGCAAGGAAAAGGCGCCCCCAAACCACAAAGAAAAGGACAAAGCCAAGGCGAGGCAACCCAGGACAACCCGCCGAAGCTGCAAGAAAATAACAACACCATGAAGAAAAATAAGGACACAGGAAAATGGTGTGAGTTCCATAAGAGCTCCACTCACAACACAAGTGAGTGTCGGGCCAAGCAGTCACTGGTGGTCAAGCTGAAGGCTTCCGAATCAGATGCATGTTCCAACTATGATTCGGAACCCGAAAAGGGGAATGATAAAGAGAAGCAAATCATTGATGCGGAGCTCGGTGCCACCATGGCCACCAATAAGATCCAGAAGAATGAGCTTGAAGATCTAGAGGAGGGAGAACACCTCTTCCACTCACAAATGTGGGTGAAGGGTTCTCCATTGCAGTTAATTATCGATAGCAGGAGCCAAAAGAACCTCATTTCAATAGAGGTCGTGAAGCGCCTGGGCCTACTAACTACAACACATCTGTAGTTGTACACCATCGGGTGGCTTCACCACGGACAAGATCTTTGCGTCAGCCAGCAGTGTCGCCTTCCCTACAGCATCAAGCCCTTGATGGATGAGGTACTATGTGATGCTGCTCCTCTTGAAGTTTGCGATTTAATATTAGACCAACTATACTTATGGAAGTGGCATGTTGTATATGAGTCTAGACCTCGCTCTATGATTATTACTTTGGGCGATAAGTTGTACATGATACCAGAGGTAGCCCTGCCTACCACCATCTCTTTGATCACTACAAAGCAATGCAGTAAGATCATTTCCCAGACCAGGAAATTTGTTTTCCTTATGATTCACCCTCAGGGCAAGAAGAAGGTTGTGGCGACGACTTCTAGACAAGGCTCCTCCGCACAACAGTAGTAGATGGATAAGGTCATCGAGGAGTACAAGGACATTTTTGCCTCACCTACAGGGGTACCTATGCACTGTCAGGTCAAGCACTCCATTGATCTGACCTTGGGCGCACCACTACCCAATGGATCGATCTATCGAGGCTCTGTTATGGAGAACGATGAGATCAAGAGGCGGATTCAGAAGTTATTGCAGAAAGGGCACATCAGGCCAAACTCATCACCATGTGGGAGCTCTATTGAATAGGTACCCAATCCCACAAATTGATGACCTTCTAGACCAACTCAAGGGGGGAAAATATTTCAGCAAGATTGACCCTAAGTTCGGTTATCACCAGGTGCCTATCGAACCCTCCTATGTATAGAATATTGCCTTAAAATCCAAGGAGGGCCTTTTCAAATGGTTGTTCATTCCTTTTGGATTGATGAATGCCCCTACAAACTTCATGAGATTGATAGACAACATCTTGTGACCCTTCACCAATTCATTTGTGGGGTGTATTTAGATGGCATCTTGATCTTTAGCCAGAGTTGGGAAGAGAGCCTCCACCATATTCGATAGGTCCTTTAAACCCTGCAACAAAACAAGTTGTGTTCCAATTTGGAGCAATGCACTTTTGGCATGACCCAAGTTTAATAATTGGGGTACATCATTGATGAGTAGGGTGTATATGTGGAACCAGCCAAGATACAATTCATTCAAGATTGGCCAGCCCCACCACTCTAACAGAGCTCCATAGCTTTCTGGGTCTTGCCAATTTCTATCGCAGGTTCGTGTTGGGGTTCTCTCATCTCACTTCGCCTTCAAGTCAAGTAACCAAGGTCAGAGCGAAAGCAAAGTTATTTTGGTCTAAATCCCAACAGAAGGATTTTGTTGAGTTGAAGCATCACCTCTGCTTTACACCAATTCTCACATTACCATACTTGCAGCAATCATTTGAGATCAAGACTGATGCCTCCAACTATGTTATTGGTGCAGTTCTTACTCAGTAGGGGCAGCTAGTGGCATACCACAGTGAGACACTTTCAGACCCAGTTTGAAAGTATCCCATATATGATAAAGAAATGTATTCCATTGTGCAGGCTTGCCGACAATGGAAGCGTTACATTCTAGGGAAGGAAACGGTCATCCACACAGACCACTAACCCCTGCAATTCATACAAACACAAGGGAAGTTGCAAAACGATTGCCATCAGAAATGGTCCACATACCTGCAATAGTTCCATTTGAACATTAAGTACAAGAAGGGTGGCACCAATAATGTTGCAGGCTGCCTCAGCCGACCATCGGTCATGGCATTGACCACTGTGCTTGACTCTTGTGGGCACCAGACTACGAGGTGTCCTCATCTTTACAAGAGCAATCCAGAATTCAGCAGCACATACCAGACACTCCTAGAATGTAATAAAGCTCTAAATTTTCACCTCCAGGATGCACTGTTATGCCACTTGGAACACATCTGTGTTCCTTCAAGCGAGCATGCCAAGGTGATTTGGGAGGCACACTACAGTCGCGTCACTGGACATTTTGGGTAGAGAAAACATTGGCAGTGTTGTAGAAGTATTTTTATTGGTTGAACCTTTGACGAGATGTTGGGAAGTACATCAGATCCTTTAATGTTTGCGCCATTGCCAAACAGAACATCAAGAAGCAAGGCTTATATACTCCTCTACCTACTCCTGGTCGACCTTGTGAATCCATCTCCATGGATTACATGTCGGGCCTTCTACTAAGAATGGCAATGACTGTGTTTTCGTGGTTTTCAACAGATTCTCTAAGATGGCCATTCTGGCAGCCTGCAAGAAGAGTATCATGACAGAAGCCACTGCTAAGCTTTTCTTTGAACGAGTGTGGGTACAATTTGGGATCCCATAGTCCATTATCTCAGATCGGGATAGGAGGTTCCTAAGTACATTTTGATCAAGTCTTCGGTCGATGTTGGATACCAATCTCACTAAGTCCACGACTTTCCACCCTCAAATTGATGGCCAAACAGAGGTCGTCAATAGGATGATCGTAAACATTTTGTGTATGTACAACTCGAAGCATCCACACACATGGGATGAAATCCTCCCCTATGTCCAGCACAACTACAACATATCTCTCCATGGCTCAACTAGCCACAACCCCTTTTAGGTGGGGTTGGGATTCCAGCCACTATGTCCCATTGATGTGGCCATACCATTTGCAACTACTCAGGTAGATTCGGCTCATGTCCAATCCGAAGCTGACAGGGCTAACAACTTCATTGAGCGAATTCAACACATATTTTGGCAAGTCCATGAAATATTGGGCAGAGCCAATGTTAAGTACAAACATCATCATGATCAGCATCGAGTACCACACAAGTTCCAAGTGGGCGACAAAGTTTGGTTACATTTGCACAAGGGGTGACTCGCTCGGGCCCACCGCAAGCTTCACCCGCTCTGATATGGGCCTTACATCATCACTAAGGTTGTAGGGGACAATGCTTTCGAGCTCACCATTCCACCATTCCTTGGCCTGCACCCAATATTCAATGTGGACCGCCTTCGACCATAGTTTCCACCATTACTAGACACATCAGACATTGCAGAACAACTCACACCAACATAGTTAAACCCAGACTACATGGAAGAAGCCACAACTGATCGAATCATCAACACATAGATCAAGAACACTCACCAGTAGAAGATCCAATTGTATATGGTTGTCAAAGCTAGCCAACTCCTGCACCAAGGCAAGTGGCTCACCAGGGACAAAGTTCAGCAAAAGTTTCCCCATCTCATGGAGGCACTCAACACAACGGGGACCATTGCTTCCTGAGGGGGGAGGATTGATCCAAGCGGATATTGGTGGCCACCCACCTATTCCACTTGGAACCCCACCATTTTTTCTTTTTAGTTTCCTTAATTGTAGCACAGCTTACTATTTTTGGTAGTTTTTCATGTCCTAAACTTTCGAAGCCATTTTGAGGGACTGAAAGATGTTTTTAGGGAAAATGGAGACACTAGAAAAATCCTATATTAATTCACTTGTTAGTTTTTGGCCTCCTCTTTGAGATATTCAAAACGAGGTTTTATGATAGCCAAACAGAGATCATATGCCAAAGTTATGACCCCAGGAAGTTGATGTACCAATTTAGCCAAATGGGGCCCATAGTTTTGGCGCTTCATCTCCTAGGGCTAGGTTTTTGGATGTTTAGGGTTTTCCATGGTTTCTCAATAATAAATAGGTCATTGAGCCTCATTTTAACACAATTCAGAGGCATGTAATCACCACTTCTCTTCTCAGAGATAAGCTACCATCGCCCGAGCTATTTTATTTTTATTTCTGTATGTAAACATATTTCAGTTCTTTGATATTAATGAAATGAAGTTTTATTTATGCTACATATATATGTATATGGGTATATTTGTATTTTTTTGCGTTATTACATAAGTCCAGATCATCAAACTTCCCTGTCCCCAATTGAAAATTCCTTTTACCAGGGATACCCCTCCAAGCCACCATAGAAACCACACAAACTTGAAATATAATAGCCATTTTTCCACTATCCATTCTGACCCCCGTGAATAATGCACCCACCAACCTCCCTAAGAGGGTCAAGAGAACCTTGACTTATTGTGCACATAATTATGGAAAAAGGTAGGCCAAAATGCACCTTTCCAGATGACAACTCCACCCAGACATACATAGCGAAACTAAAATCTATAAACATGAAATTAACCAACATGTTATGGATAACCCACAACAGCTCTGTGATCGAATCTAAAGAGTCTATCTCATTATTAGAGTTCATTTTCTCTTCGAAAAGTATCCCACCGTGCAACTCAATTCAGAGTTTCCAATTACCCCCACTCTGAAACTCTTGCTCTCTATGGCACTCAAGGGAAATTCCTCTCAGAATTCCCTCTATCACCACTTGGATGGGACAAGGAGCCTTCCCCTCATATTTCTCCACACAAGTTGACATGTAAGCATACAAACTACCATTCGCCCTCCCTCTCATTCTACACTCATACCTTTGTCGTCGTCGAACATACCATTGGTCACTCCTCTGGTACAAATCATCAATGAATGAAATGACTAGCCTTTATACCATTTATTGCCACCCTGAAGTGGTTTGGGGCTTCGCACAAGAGCACATTCAGCCCAGTTACCATGAAATAGCTTAAGATATGTCAAGAGGATTCATGGGGTGGCGAACCCCAACCTTAATCCCCAAATCCAAATTATTTGACACCCACATCAGGGAATGAGAATTATATTTTTTTCTTTATATAATAAATTAAAATTCTTTTATTTCAAGTATCATTAAATAATAAGAGTCAAGGTCTTATTGTCGATTTCACATGCCTCAATACTATATTTAAAAATTGGGTCAAGCTAACTTTTGAGAATTTATTTATGATTGAAAACCTTTGGATAAACTGGGTCAACCTAATTTTTTATAATTTATGTATTCTAATACAAGAGATGGCATTCATAACATATGAATTATAACACAAAAGATATGGTGCATTCAATTTGGTTAACTTATCTTTTGTTTTTTTTTTTACAATAACATACATTATCCAAGGTTTATATGCATTGTTCAAAGTTTATATAAAAAAACTTTATGTGCCCCTATTCTACCACCTTTGTGTTCACAACTTTTGTTCACCCACCATCTATATTGGTATCACCGCTTTCACTTGTCCACAACTAGTTAATATTGGTATACTAATAGATAATAACATTGATAGTAATGCATAATAATTTTGAGACTGTAAAGTTGAGAAGGTGGAGTTGTTTCAGAGAGTGGAACTCTTTTAGATTTTCAAGAAAACGAAGCGAACATGCTTAAAAGAACCTGTTTAAGAAAACCAAGTGGTAAGCATGTTTTTAAAAAAGTCTAATTTCTGTATTATTGCATCTTTTACATGTTTTGGTTCAAATTTAAAACCTAAAACATCACTCCTTGGCTTGCAAAAATGTTAATCAATTTAAGCATGGTAGCATGTCCAAGTATAATAATAATTTAAATACTGATAGTGAGTGCAACCTCTATTCTTTGTTCAACTAATAGACTCATCCTTTTCCACATTTTTGCTACATTAACAATCAATTTAGTGCATAATGGTTTCCTACCATTGTAATATTAATTATGCGGCTTATTAATTTAAGACCCTTCTAGACTAGTATATTCAACCTAATATGTAAATATATTTAAACACAACAACAAGACCATGTATAATGATAATTAAGTACTTGATATTGATCGTTAGTGCAACCTCTATCTTTTGCTCAGCTTTTTTCATCCTTTGTTCAACTTCTGTTTGATATAGTTGCTTTCCTTGCTTTTTCCAATTTGTTCAACTTTTGTCTGAGATAATCCCTTCTTTGATTTTTCCAATTATAGCTTCAACCCTTGACATATATTGGCTACTATTCAACTTATATACAAAACATAACCTATAAAACAATGAACATTCAAATCCTATTTGGTGCCTAGGACAAGTTATTATTCATAGAATAGGCTTCGATCACAACAAAACTGACATAGAAACTTCGATATAAGGAATCATAGTTAACAAATGTAGTTGAGTTATTTAACAGATGCAGGTAGACGTATATAAAGAAATCCAACAACCACACGTACCAGAACCATAATATATTTAATGGTTGATCATTGCATGGAATCCTCACCTTCAAAGCTACACTTTAAAACCTAAAATCCAATCATCGGTTCACCATCATAATTGAATTTCTCTTGATTAGAAGGAATACTTGAATTTCTCTTGATTAGAAGGAATACTTCCATTTCTCTTAATCTTTGTTTCTTTTTGCATGCTTCTCACTAGATTCTAATTGTTGCACTTGTCATATCTATTAGTCGCCTCCTTTATATTAGTAGCAATACATGTTCCATTACTAATTTGTTTAATGGAAACATTTTCAATTGTTACCTCGACTTGGCCCTTTTAGTATGTTGCACCCATTAGTCTTGGCCACGTCCAACCAATTCTACTTCGCTAACAAACTAAGACCAATTATTGAAAGGAGCATAGTCCTAGGAAAGCAAAACAACTTCTTGTAGAATTGAGACTTCTGTGATCTGTCATAGTTATAAGAATAGCTTCGGCGTGAATCACATAGAAATGACCTTTGTCGACGCATTTCGAACCAACTTGTCCTGACGATGAACCACACTAGTTGGTTCGAAACGCGTCGACAAAGGTCATTTCTATGTGATTCACGCCGAAGCTATTCTTATAAAAACAACTTCTTGTTTAGTGAGTGCATTAGAGAAATTTTGAGGTAAAAAATGGGCCTCAAAACAAAAATGTACAACCAAAATGAACTTTATAATAACCAATAGGATTCAAGATGATGATGTCTACCATGGGGGATGATTCACCATTTTTGGAGTAAAAAAGTAAAAAGATTAAAAAAATAAAAAACTATTTTTTCAACTCGTATTTTCAACTTATATCCCTATGGTTTTACTCTAATTTTGAGCGGGAACACTTGTTGGATGAAGAATTTAATTCCTCATCCAGGGAGTACCCATGTTGCGTTCTTTTGATGGAACCTACTACACGAAAAAAATGAGAAATACATAATAAAAAAATACATGATTGCAATCATGTTTTTTCATGTATTTCTTAAAAAAAAATTTGTAGCAACATTCATTGAAAGTATTCAACATCGGTACTCCTTGGATGTGGAATTAAATTCCACATCCAACGAGTTCTCCCACTTGAAATTTGAGGAAGACCGTAGGGAGATAAGATGACAATACGAGTTGAAAAAATAGTTTTTTCCTTTTTTCCCTCTAAAATTTCATGATGTAATCTAATCTTATTTTATTATTTCCACTATTATTTTATAATATTCCTCAAGAGGCCCATTCTAGACCTCAAAATTTCTCTAATTGGGTCCTGAATTAATAGAAGCAAACTATGAAATGAGCTAGTAGACTTCGTAAGCATCCAAATAAAGTTTTAAACTCCACATATGAAAATATTTGCAAAACTTTTATTTGTTTACAAGTATTCTCATGTATATACTAGGATTTTGGAAAGGGGCCCAAAGCATAAAAGAATTTCCAAGACGATGTTGAGATGTGCTATATCTAGATAGCGCATCTACATCAATTCATAGATGAAACCATATATATCCAGTTCCTAAACAACAACTAGCTCTATTGAATATGATTCAATCTTACTCTTTTCCATAGGGAAAAGAACACAATAGATAACTTATGGAGGGCTAATTCATGTAGCTTATTCATGGGATGAACTAAAAGATAGAATCATGTGGAAGTCCCTACTTATACTCTTTGTTCTTTCCCCTGTCCCTTTTCTTCCACCTAGCAATGCTAAGACTACAATGTTGCCTCCAGAGTGGCACCATCTACACTTGAGTGAAATAATGATGCACATTATCCATGATTCATTCTTAAAAATAGATGAGAAAGCTTAGCATCTCTCCCCTCCATCCTACAAACATGCTTCAAGGCATATAGTAGAGGCGTGAAGTTTTGATTGAAGTGAAGAGAGATGATTATCTTCTACGTTATATACAATCTTATGTATATATAATGTTACCACTGTTTAGCATATTGTTATCACTGTGACACTAGTAGAAGCCTCCCAAAAAATCATGGTTTCTTGGTAGAATCCCATTTAAACCAAGTTGTAGAGTTGGAAATGAAAAAACTAATGGATAGAAAGGAGAAGAAGGGTGGTTCTCCATGCAGTTTGCACTCATAGTGCAAGTCCTCCTTAGCGAACATGCCTGAAAGACCTTATGGTACACTGGATAAGTGGTCACAAGACGGGCCCAAAAATTTATTTACTTATGCATGATCAATTACTTATGTCGTGGTGTGCTTCTCCATGTGTATCATGGGTATTATGATGCATGGAAAATTATTTATCTAGAAATCAGACACTGTAAACACATGTCTATCATTTTAGACAACTTGGCCATGCACAAAATCCCTTTTGAATCGATAACTAGGGTTTTCTTCATCAAAGGATGTTGAACAAACAAATGTTGTCAATTATTCCAAAGGTGGAAATAATGAGTGTTGAACCTAAGTCTTGACAATAGTAAGTTGAACTCCATTCAATAGTAATTGCGGACCTTTTCCATTTAGGTTGCTTTACTCTCTTGAGCCCCGCAAAAATATATAAATCCTAACTTGGTCCAGACCTCAGACCAAGTATCTGCAAAATGTAAGCTTCAATGGAGCTTGTTTTTAGGGCTTTCCGAGCACACGATTCCACATAATCCCTGAGGGAACTAGAAGTATAGGATGCCAAGGTTTGACAAGCAAATCTGGGGATTGTGTAGATTAATGGGTACATTGGTTTTTCTTTTCATATTTTTTAAAACTAAAAATCGTTTTTTCATCAATTAAGTTGTCTCATGGGATTTTCAACGAATTTTGTTTTAGTTGAAATGAATAAAAAAAAAAAAAATTAAAAAAATTAAAATAGATAAAATCATTTAAAAAAAAAAAAACACTATCCCAATGTCTAGAAAATTAAATCAATCTTTGATATGCCCGGCATCACCTATGGCTATTTTAACATTATTGATTTGAGATATTGACATTTTGGTAATTTCATAAGGAATTCAGAAAGAAATTAGTAAACCATTTAAATAGATAGCCCTTAAATTATACACTTTACTAGATTCCTCTTCAAAGTGAGAGTGCTACCACTTAATTTCATAAGCAAGTATGGTGATTATTTAAGCAAATGTTTACGATATCACTATTTACGTAGATAGGTTTTTTAGAATTGCTTAGTAAACACATGTTATTTCAACGCATGCATTTTGTTTGGATACAAAGATATGTTGCAAAATTGATATATTTAAATTAGGAGTAACAATGTTCAATAACTTAATAATTTTCAATTATGATGTTTTTGTTCCTAATCATCTTTAATTATTATGTTTTTTTATAATATGTTATTTGATAAGCAATTATGACAGAGTGATATGTGAGGGATGTAATATAGTATGATTCACAAGAATCTTTTGTTTTTATTATACAAGTGACCAGGTATTTATACATTAAAGTTTGGTAAATGCTTTAAAGGTTAAAATTTGGATATGATGCTAGAGTCCTTGTCTCAACAATGTTTTCACTAATACAGGTATGTTTACATCAATCTAGCATGTTATTTTAAAAGTCGACTTTATGTAAAAGCATTTTTATCAATACAACAAGATCGAGTTATAAATTAGTTTAGCTAAGGTTTTTCTATTTTCTTAATAAGGAACAAAATAATAAATGGGGTAGAAATTGGTTAAAAACTACCAAAATTTCTATAAAAGTGCCTTAGCCATTTCCAAGATAGATGAAAAGTATAGAGAAGGCTCTAGGTCCTCCTCAAAATATCTCATTTATAGTTTGCAAGTCTTGGGTGCTTTCATTCCTAGGAGAGATGTCCTGCAGCTGTTGGGAACTATTTTTTGGATATATAAGATAAAATCATCTGCAAGCATTAATCTAACTTATTAGTGTAACCATCATGTCATTGCAAATAGGTAGTTGATATTGGCAAACTCTTGGTTGGTTGTGTGTATTAGGTGATTATCAACAATGGAAGAATGGTTTTGAACCTTGCAAGATTAAGAATGCAGTTCAAGGCCATGCTCATCAGTTCTCACTTCATTTTGTGTACTTATCTCATGAATGAAAGATCTAACGATTCCTTGTGTAGTTTTGTATCACTTAGGTTATTATGCTTTTCCTTATATGAGATTCTCTTGGATCATTTCCAATGGAAATTCGATGTAGAATATGTCATGTTCTTGCATTAGTGACTAAGGCTTAAAAATGTCTTTTGATATTAGCCAGATTAAATTATGCATTCCACTCTTTGCTTTTAATTCAAATATATTGACTCAAAGAATGTACAATAACTAAAGCTTCAATAATGTACAATAGCGAAAAATATAAAAAAGAATTGAAAGCTAAAGAAAGCATCTCTTAAAACCAAAAAGCATACATTAAAAAAATGGTTTGTACCTTCGGATAGTGTATATGAAGAAGTCATGAACATACAAAAACTTCTTCTTGTCTGGGTAATCATGAGAATATCTTCCAATGTGATGCACGAGCTCCATAAGTTCTGCCAATGATACTGCATACAATATGGACCTCACTTTCTCTACATTTGTTATTGATATGTTAAATATCTTAGTCGTACATTTTTGTGGAGGATTGCTTTCAAATTCATTAGTTGTAATCACCTAGCCTTTGTTGTATTCTTTCTTCTTTAGCAGGGGAATCTCGTAATAAATATGGTGTTCCTCCCATCCTTGCAAACTTTAAATTAGATAAAAAGGAATTGTCATCTCATGTATATTCGAAAAAACAAGAGTGATTTTTCCTACAAGTTTCATATAATAAGATCCTATGTTTCAATTAAAATTGTTTATATCTTGTCACCCTTAAATAGTTTGAATGTTAGTAATAGAAATTCACATGGAAACAAATATCCAACTCAATCATTGTTATGGTTGACATTGTGGATTCTTGCAACTAGGACAAAATATATTTGTACACAAGCAGTGAAACCCTTTGTTCTAAGTTGAGAGTGTTGGAAATTCGTCAACCAAGGGGATCTCCCCAATATGAAGTCCCAACTAGATCTCACACCATTTGGTGTAGGAGTCCCATCTAGTATAAAGGCCCAATTTTCATATACTTAGAAATCTGCCTTGGCTCTAGCTGTCAGCACATGGGAGTGTTGCGCTGGTATCTTCAAACAACAAGGTACGTATGCCTGGTGAGTGTGTAATGTAATTGTGTCAAGGTTCTCTTACTACAAAGGGGGAGAGTAAAGTGAGCCTCTAAGTGAGAGGTAGTAGTACCAACCAAGAAAAGACACATACAGGCTAGAAAGGGTCTGTCCAACATCCAACGGAGTAGTCCACATCGGATGCAAGAGTCATTAAAAATGAGGTGCAAGGGAAAACACGTACACAATCTAGCAGAGTAGTCCACACAAACGTGACGGTCATTATAACCAATAAACAAGATAGTTCTATTTAGTGTCCTGCGAAGTAGTCCGCGAGGACAAGACAATAGTGATAACCAGTACAACACATTCTCAACAATATAAGTACTAAAAGAAACAAAGTAGTTCATCTTAGTACAGGTTAAGCAAAAATGCATTACAAATGTTTAAAGAGTAGTCTTACAAACATCTACAAAACATGCGTGAAAATGTGTTGGCCTTAAAAGGCTTCTGAATTAAGCAAAATTCCCAAGACACATCTGTACACCATACATCACTATTCCCAGTAGTGGGACATTAGAGCCACTCCTCACTCCTCAAAGAACTAACTGAAAACTCTCAAAGCTATGTGGGAGGAGCCAAGGTGAAAAGTCCTTCCTCATACAATGTGAGAGGTATTTATAACCAAGGGTGATGCTTGACCCTCGAGAATCTTGGACTACCCTCATGACAGTTCAACTTCCTACGACTTTTCAACTGACATGACTCTTCATCTTCATGTGTGCGTCCGTTGGACTTTAACTTTACATTACATTCAGTTACAACATATATGGCCCATAGTAGTGATGTGGCCTCGAAAACTCATGATACAACTTGACATGAAACTGCTGACATGGATTGGCTGGTTGTGGTGGCAATGTCAAGCTATTGTTGTTGATGAGTGATGGATGTTTTCTTGGATTTGCTTTGTCTTCACCTCTGCATGGCTTGGTGCTACAGGGTTGTCAATGGTCTTTGTCTTGTAAGATGGTTACATGCATGTGTTCCTTTTGCTCGAGCTTCTTTCATCCATCCAACTACAAGTAAGTCTTCTAGCATGTTAGCTCCTTCTTCATCCTATTCGTTGTCTCACCATGATCCATCAGTGTACCTGTTCCTGCATTCACTCATGATGGGACAACATCAAATCCAAAACCTCCTAATCTAAGATTATGCATTATTTTCAATGGACCAGGCCCAGGACAGTTGATAGACCGTGAAGAGGACCCAGTAACTGCACATTGTGTAGTTCCAGGTGACAAGGAGGGAGATTTGTCTTTGAGACTGCAAAGAGCACAACCCAGGCTTCGATGAGGAAC
The DNA here is from genome assembly GCA_000404065.3 of Pinus taeda. Taxonomy (NCBI): domain Eukaryota; kingdom Viridiplantae; phylum Streptophyta; class Pinopsida; order Pinales; family Pinaceae; genus Pinus; species Pinus taeda. The sequence continues at coordinate 50,596 of APFE031330651.1, read as the reverse complement.
TCTAGGGCACAGTCTTCACCGTTGGGGAAAATTTCATAGAGGCCACTGAGAGGCAGGATTTTGTAGTTGAAGTCACCAATGACAGTTGCAAGGTGGGACCCTAAGGGACACCCTTGTGTAGTTTTATGAGGGAGGACAAGATAGGGCAGCAGAGGGACTAGAGAGGACAGTTCTGCACAGTTTCTAGGAGAAATGAGTCCCAACTGAGGGAGGTGACTTGGAGGACACCTCTGTGCAATTTTTAGGAGCAATGCAGGCTCAGGTCTCGATGCATTGTGAGGTTCCAACAAGTAGCAAGGAGGCTTGATGAATGATCTTGTAAAGTGTGCAGTTCAGGTCAGGCTTTGACGCAGTTTTTGCACAATTCTGGGAAGGAAGACAACATGCTCACCTCTGGGATTGCGCAATGCAACTGACCCAAAGGACAACCTCAAGCATTACATAGTTCAAGGCAGCAAAGCAACACCACTAAGGGTTGAGATTGCACAGTGCAACTAAGTCAAGGTTCAGTGAAGTGGAATTGTTCAGTAGGAGAGATTTTTAGGAAAATGGCAAAGTGTGAGAGGCAAGTGGACTTGTGAGGACTCGACATTGTGATCACACACTTAGCATACCTCAACAACATGACAACTCTAACCACCAGGACAACATAACAAAGCATGACCCTATGTGGGACTCTCCAGATCTGAAACTGACAAGTGTGACACTTGGGATAGACCTTTGGACAACCATGACGACACTTGTGCGAAAATTATTACAACTTTGTGTATGAGTGCGATAGGTGTTTACATGGAAAGGACAACTTGTATACACAAATATCAACCTTCAAGGTCACCAAAATGGTCCGCAAACATGACATAACAACCAAACATGTCAAAAGACGACAATTGATCCAACAAGCAAAAGGGAGCAAGACACGTGAAGGAAACACATGGAATGACTATCAGTGCTTGCAACCATGCATGTAATTGAAGACAAAATGATATTAAAATGATACATTAAGAGGTGTATTTCAAAATATGTGCTTTGTTTTCCATACCTACCCTCCAAAGGGTAATGCGTTAGATGGATTCTTCTTGTGGTCCTAATCTTCTAACATACCTAGGGTTCCTTGGTCTTCTTATCTTCCTCCTTAGCTCCTTAAGAGTCCTCTAGCATGTCATCCTTCTTGTGATCACTAAGAGACACATTTGCACAGTTTCAATGGGTAGTGACTACTGCAGGATTAGGCCTTGGGAGGACACATCTGTGCAGTTTCAAGAGCCAAGGCAGAGTGAGCAACTGAGGAACAAACTGTGCAGTTTAGGAATGCAAGGCACTTCTATGGTATGAGGTCATGGGAGGACACATCTGTGTAGTTTCAGGATGTAAGGCAGACTAGGCAATTGAGTGATAAAACTGCACAGTTTCTGGAGACAGTGGGTTCCCACTAAGGGAAGGACACTAAGGGAAACCCACTACGCAGTTTTGAAAGCTAAGGGAGGTTAGGCTTTCTGCGCATTGCACAGTTAGTGTGTGCGATGAGTCCAAAACATGTCTATGTGGTGAGGACAACCCATTCTCACAAATCTTTCCCCTTGAAGCAAAACAAACATCCGCTTGCATGACAAGAGATAATCCCTTGCCCAAAGATAACACATACTATATAGAGATAAAAACGTGAATGAATCTGAAGATCGAACAGGGAATCTTGAGATCCTCAACTTACCAAATAAGTGCCTAAGTAACGACCGATCACAAGATCTACAATAGGCTCTGAAATTTGAGTACAGGTGTTATGAAACCAACTCACAAAAAGATAGAAAAGATAGATCAACGCCCTATAATTCAGCCTCTTCGAGGGGGCAACCACCTTTAAATTACACAAATGAATGGTTCTTTGATGATTAAAATGACAAAACCTCCTTTCTATATATAGGAGTCTAAGGAGTCGTAATATAACCCATCCGACCTAACAATAGTAATATAAAGGCACAAAGATAACAATAGAGGGATTCTATGGGGCACAATAATAACAATTTGGGGACAACAATATTAATAAGGGATACAACTACAATAGTAATGGGGTAATCACTAGTATTATAGGGACCTAACATGCCCCTCTCCTTCAAAAAGGTGTTGTCCTCAATGCTTGAGTAGTTTTGGATGCTTCTGTATAAAATTCTCATC
>APFE031330651.1:19676-29826 GCA_000404065.3 Pinus taeda | reverse complement strand
TTTGATATATCATGTAGCATTTCTTCCTCTTCTTCATGAGTCATGCTAGAGCTTTCAGGTTGCTTACTAGGTGTTTGCATTTTCTTTCCTTGGGGCATCAGTTACCAATAATAATTCTCTATTATGCCCTTTGAATTCCTTCAAAATAATTTTTCTTACCAAGCTTAAGCAAAAAATTAAAAAAATCTACACACTTTTTTCACTTTGTAGGAGCTCGATATTGCGTCTAATGTATCTTTGTAATTTTAGATCATCCAATTCTAAAATTCTGAACTGCATTAGCCCTCTGTGTCCTATTTCCAATGCCACCGGTCTGATCCAAATTGGATTCTTATGCCAAATCTCCCACAATGACTTGATTATAGACTAGTTCAATAGAGCAAACTTGTACGACATGCCACGTGTCCCTGTTTCAACCTTTGGATCTAAAAAATATATACAAGAAACTAAAATTTGTCCTCTTTCTGTACCTTCTTATGAAATTTCAATCCGATGCTCATAGAGAAAGTTATGACGATTTTCCCCAGGCCACCTGTTTGGAATGTAATTCAGGAGTCTGCAAAAAGACCAACTTCCTCAGATCATATCTCTACAAATATAGCATGAAAAGCTCTGAAATGTGGACCTGAGGTTTAGTGGGATTTCTTCTCAAATGGATTTTTTTTTCACTTCTGAAACATCGCAGAAAAAAAGTTATAGCTAAAATGCCACGATGACCTATTTGGAGCAGCGAAACCCTAGAATCCAAAGTTCTGATACCAAATGTTATGAAACTAGCTCACAAAAAGATAGAAAAGATAGATCAACGCCTTAGAATTCAGCCTCTTCGAGGGGGCAACCTCCTTTACATTACACAAATGAATGATTCTTTGATGATTCAAACGACAAAACCTCCTTTCTATATATAGGAGTCTAAGGAGTCACAATATAACCCAGCCGAGCTAACAATAATAATATAAAGGCACAAAAATAACAATAGAGGGATTCTATGGGGCACAGTGATAACAATATGGGGACAATAGGGGCATAAGAATATTAATAAGGGATATAACTACAATAGTAATGGGGTAATCACTAGTATTATAGGGACCTAACAACATGCCAAAATTTTGGAGGGTGTTGCAACTGTTACAACACTTGGCGACACAATGGTTGAATTCCAGCTTCTCTATTTTTGTTTGTTCAATGTAGGGCCTTGGTCCATTAGGGATTATTGATTCATCATTCGGATTACTTCAGCTTCCCCACTTACCCCATGGACAAATATGGTTCGCCTTGTAATAACTCAGTTGAACACAACATGAAATTCAGCTAGATCACAGTGTTTTGAATTAGGAAGGGTAGTTTAGCTCGCAAGATTAAGATTTTCAGAGTATAATTTTTCATCTCATGTGTTGCTCCGCTACCAGTAGGCTAGGACAGTACCTCGGCAGAGTCACGCAGGAACACAAGCATCACTCCACTGCCAACGAGCTTGGATAGTACCCCAGTGGAGTTGCTTGCTTCACCTCTCTATGCAGGAAGCCTTTCTCCTCATTCACCTTTGTTAATTTTGAAAGAGAACTGTCCATAAGCACTTATTTATTTTTGGTGCAAAAGGGGGATCTCGAAGTATTGAGAGAAGGAGAGGTTGTTCCTTCAAAGAAGCATGTAAAGACCTCTGATTTAGGTTTGCTTGTTTATATTTTTCCCCTTCTCCATTTCTACTAGTTGGATAATATTGAACACACCAAATCAGAAAATTGATTACAGGCATGAGGTTCCCATATTGAACACAGGTTCATGGTTGGACCAAAGTTCTCCTTACGGGCGGATCGTATTTTCCGTCAACACTTCATCATCCAAAAGTTACAACCAAACACAAGGAAGACAGACATAGGACTAGCCAAGGGCTGCAATGTCACAAGACTCTTTGAACTTCGGCCACATAAACATTTAGAAGACAGGACGCAGGTCTAGGAACAACACTTATTCGAGCAGTGAAAACAAATGAAAACCTGAACAAGAAAGGAAACACAGCAAAAAGAAAGAATACATAGAACCAGGAAACAAAAATTGAAAGACAAGACAACAAAATGACTAAAGCGAACATGCTGTAAAACCGAAATAAGAAAACCATAACGAACTACTGGGAATGACTGCAAGATGAGTGCAAGGAAAGGAAAACTAAGATGCAACTAATCCTACTTCTATCCTAACATCTATATGGTTAGGGCTATGTGTAATGAAATTTCCAATGAAGTCGTTGTAGTTGTTCCCGACCTGCATCCACAAAGATATGAACGATTAAAATAGATAAAATGTGATGTGCAACAGAAAGTATAGAAACTTGGAAACTTTGCACACGAGAAGGAAGGTCTTGCCTGTGGGCAGAAAGACGTGTCACAACCACTACTTTTACCCAATGCAAATGCTTACCTCTTTGATGGAAACTGCTTTTCAACAAACCTCGGAAGCATCTTGTGGGTGCGTCCTTGTTTGCACCAAGCTTCTTAGCAAGCACGAGGAAGGATTGAAATTGCTGCCTACAACAGAGCTTGCCAAGTAGGATTGTTCCATCCATTCAATGATTGGATCGTAAAATTCATGATGGTCACCTTGAAATCCTCGTGATCTCCGAAAAGATGAATTTTCGATTGGAGAAGCGAGATCACGATGGGAATCATGTAAAGAAAAATAGATTTGATCAACCTTGGCGGTCATGCCAAGATAGTGAGGACCTACCACAACCATAAATGAAGGTTGAATTGGCTTGCCTACTTGACATAAATATGAAGAGAGAGATGTTAGTAATGAAGATCAAAGAGCGTAAAGCAACTGTCATCAGATGTACTGATGGGAAAATGATAAGTCGAATGAAAGTCACCCAAGATAGAGAAATGATTAGATAAGCTGGTTGAGTTGTCAGATTCCCAGTTTGCAATGAACAAAGAAAAATTCATTCGAACAATCTTACGAATGCTCTGAATAATGGAACCAAGTTTGTTGTGAGCAAGATATGACGGACCACCTTCCTGCAACTAGTGACCAATTTCTCAAGCATCATAGTCATCACAAGAGTTTAAGAAGGATGTTAGCATCATGAATGCATGAAACCAGTTGAGGCATGGTGAATGAAGATGAAATTGATTCATGTGACAACTTATGCATTCATCATCACAAAGGGATATTTATGGTGTGATAAGAGGACAAATTTGTAGTACAAGATTCACAAGAAGACTAAGTAGCTGACTGTGAAGGGGGAAATTCGATAAGTATGATTGAGGGCAAAGATAGTCTTTGAGATGATCAACTTCACAATTCCATGACTTTGTGAGATACAAACATTCCCAACCTGAGTTTGACGTGAGATATTTGCATGAAGACGGATGCATTGTAATAGATTCGCGAATTCAGTCATAAGTGAAATTTTGAAAATTTGAGAGATCACACCCAAAATACCAACAAACAAACAAAAATCACATGGGAATTCACATTGAGTGTAACCATGAAGATAGACAGATTGTGAGTAAGAAACAAGATCTGATTTGATTCGGGAGGCTTACCAAAGTTGTGAAGTCTTGATATAACCATCAATGAATGTTGAAGTGCCTCAACTCCCTAGCACGTCCCAAAACTTTCCACAATTGTAGAGTCACATTTTGAAGCTTGAACAAGATCATGCATGGCTTGAGCGTGGTTGTTTTTGCTAATTTCAAAACTGCTTTCTGGATGGCAACCATCTCTATCACAGGTTTCAACAACAATCAGATTGCTCAATTGAAGAGGCCCTTCTGATGGTATGTCCAAAGATAAATGAATTGGTAAGCTCGCATGAGAAAGTTGATTTAATGAGTTGTCTTCATGCAACATAAGAGATGATGAGGAGTGAGAAGAGTCCAATGTGATTAGACTATTTTCAATTTTATCATGGACAACCTTGTCGTCTTGTGTCAATCGAGGAGATAACTCATCAGATGGAGAAACAAAAGAGCATGGAGTACCTTCGCCGCATGTAGATGCATTACGAATGGCAGGACACAATGGAAAGTGAGGTGAAGAGGAAGTGATGTGAACATCTTCTTTGACTAGAGCACATTCTAGCTCTGAATTATAATCTTCATGGGAAATCGGAAGATCACATGATGTGCTTGGGCGTTCGTCATGACATACAGACATTGAGTTATCGTCATTGGGATGACTACCGCCCAAGGTTGGGGATTGATTAAAACAATTGATTGTACAGGATTTTCCACCAATATTAGCATATTGAGGATCGTTCAAGAATGGAAGCTTATTGTTTTGATGCAGACAATTTTGAAACATAGAGGGAAGATCGATAGTGTCCTCACCTTTCTCCTTCTCTGCCTATGTAATGTGACTACCTTGCACCAGATCGCAATTTGAGCGAGTAGCCTGAGAATCAAGATAATGCGAACAACTGGCTGGTGAAACAGATTGATCAAGCGAGTCACGGTATAACGATTGATGGCTTGTAGATGATAGATGGAAGAGATGAAAACCATATTCAAGACTTGAGTTATGAACAGTGACATCCTCTTGCAGAATGGAGTAAGTCTTCGTTGTAGGCTTCCACAACCATTCTGGAATTTCCTCCATTGAAGCAGGAGACGGATGAGAAGATGGGCTTAGGACATGTTGCGCAAATTTCTCAGCTTCATGATCACGCCAAGGGGGTACCCACATCTAAACCAGAAAAGGAGGAAGACAAGGAACAAATGGGGTAGTGGGCTCCTCCTTTGCAATTCTAGGTGCCTCATGATCCACAAGGGTTGGGGAAGAAGGGAAATCAAGAGGTTCATTGTATTGGGAAACATGAACCAAGCATTTGAACTCTTGTCTCAAGAAATTAAAGTTCAAAAGTTGGTCAGGAATTTCACAACAAAGGTGAAGGAACTGATCAAAAAAGCCCTCAATTGATTCATCAGGCTCCATTCTTAAATGGAAGATTTTTTCACACACATCCTGATGGCTATACTTATCGAAAGCTTTCATCATCATCTCGACAAGCTAGTCAAATGAATCGATAAAAGCAATGGGTAATGTATGTCACCAGTGTTCAACATGACCTTCGAATGTGAGGGTGAGTAGTACGCAATGGGTAATGTATGTCACCAGTGTTTAACATGACCTTCGAATGTGAGGGTGAGTAGTACAACCTAGACATCTTTGAACTTTATTTGGTGACGATGGCAAAGTCATAAGTTAAAGCACATGTGCATGAAAAGACAGTTCACCCTCACCATTGAACTTGAGTTTGGACAGGTCATGGATAACTTTCATGGGGATTGTACAATTAGGCTTTTTAGAAAAACACTGCAGGATTATGATTTTAGGAAGAGCCATTTTAAATAAGAGATTCAAACCAGACTCTATAGGCGCAACCTATCGTCTGGCCCTCCTTCTAGCACCATTTTGTTGACGGTGCTGGAATTCTGTCAACCAAGGGGATCTACCCGATATGAAGTCCCAACTAGACCTCACACCATTTGGTGTAGGAGTCCCATCTGGTATAAAGGCCCGTGAAAGTCGCCATATACTTAGAGATCTGCCCTGGCTATAGTTGTCAACACATGAGAGTGTTGTGTTGGTATCTTCAAACAACAAGGTACATGTGCCTCGTGAGTGTGTAATCTAACTTTGTCAATGTTCTCTTACTGCAAAGGGGGAGAGTAAAGTGAGCTTCTAAGTGAGAGGTAGTAGTACCACCCAGGAAGAGACACATGCGAACAAGAAAGGGTCTATCCAACATCCAATGGAGTAATCCATAGTGGATGTGGCAGCCATTAAAACTGAGGTGCAAGGGAAAACACGTACACCATCCAGTAGAGTAGTCCACACAGATGTGACGATCGTTATAACCAGTAAACATGACAGGGCTGTCTAATTTCCTGTGGAGTGGTTCACGAGGACAAGACAACAGTGATAACCAGTACAAAACATTCTCAACAATGTAAGTACTAAAACGACCAAATTATTTCAACTATCTTAGTACAAGTTAAGAAAACATGCATTACAAATGTTTAAAAAGTAATCTTACAAGCATCTACAAAACATGCGTGAAAATGTGTTGATCTTAACAGGCTTATGAATTAAGCAAAAGTCCCAAGACACATTTGTACACCATGCATCACTGGTCCCAGTAGTGGGACATTAGAGCCACTCCTCACTCCTCAATGAACTGACTGAAAACTCTCAAGGCTATGTGGGAGGAGCCAAGGTGAAAAGTCCTTCCTCATATAATGGGAGGGGTATGTATAGCCAAGGGTGATGCTTGACCCTTGTGACTCTTGGACTACCCTCATGACCGTTCAAATTCATACGACTTTTCAACTGACATGACTCTTCATCTTCATGTGTGCATCTGTTGGACTTTCACTTTACGTTACATTTATTTACAGCAGATATGGCCCATAATAGTGATGTGGCCTCGAGAAATCATGACACAACTTAACATGACACTGCTAACATAGATTGGCTGGATGTGGTGGCAATGTCAAGCTATTGTTGCTATTGAGTGATAGATGTTTTCTTGGATTTGCTTTGTCTTCACCTCTGCATGGATTGATGTTGCAGGGACTTTAATGGTCTTGGTCTTGTAAGATAGTTACATGCATGTGTTACTTTCGCTTGAGCATCTTTCATCCATCCAACTGCAAGTAAGTCTTCTAGCATGTTCACTCTTTCTTCATCTCGTTCGTCGTCTCACCATGATCCATCAGTGTACCTCTTCCTACAATTCACTTATGACAGGACGACATCAAATCCAAAACCTCATATCTAATATTATGCATTGTTTTCGATGGACCACGCCCGGGACAAATGGTTGGCTGGGAAGAGGGTCCAATAACCGCGCATTGCGCAGTTCCAGGTGATAGGGAGGGAGACTGGTCACTAAGACTGCGCAAAGCGCAACTCAGGCTTGGATGAGGAACTCTCGGGCACAATCTTCAATGTCGGGGAAGATTGCACAAAGTTGACTAGGAGGCAGGATTGCGCAGTTGAAGTCACGAGTGACAGCTATAATGTGGGATCTTGAGGAACAACTCTGTGCAGTTTTCTAAGGGAATACAAGACATAGAAGAAGAGGGACCAGAGAGGATAGTTCTGTGCATTTTTTAGGAGCAATGAATCCCGACTGAGGGAAGTCACTTGGAGGACACCTCTGTGTAGTTTTTGGGAGAAATGAGTCCCAGCTGAGGGAAGTCACTAGGAGGAAACCTATGCACAGTTTCTGGTCTCTGTGCATTGTGGGGTTCTAGCAAGTAGGAAGGAGTCTTGATGATTGATCTTGTGAAGTGCATAGTTCAGGTCGGGTTTTGAGGCAATTTTTGCACAGTTCTGGGAAGGAAGACATGTTGCTCACCTCTGGGATTGTGTAATGCAACTGACCCAAAGGATAGCCTCAAGAATTGCCTAGTCCCAAACAGAAGAGTAACACCACAGAGGGTTGAGACTGTGTAGTGCAGTTAAGTCGGGGTCTGGTGAGGTGGAGTTGTTCAGTCAAAGATATTTTTAGGAAAATGGCTAAGTGTGAGAGGCAAATGAACTTGTGAGGACTTGACATTGTGATCGCACACTTAACATACCTCAACAACATGACAACACTGACCACCATGACAACATAACATAGCATGACCCTCTATGGGACTGTCTAGATCTGAAAGCGACAAGTGTGACACTTGGGATAAACTTTTGGACGACCGTGACAACACTTGTACAACAATGTTTACAAATTTGTGTATGAGTGCGATAGGTGTTTGCATGGCTAAGAGAACTTGTATACACAAAGATAAACCTTCAAGGTCACTAGAACAGTTCACAAACATGACATAACAGCCAAACATGTCAAAAGACGATGATTGATCCAACAAGTGAAAGGGAGAAAGACACGTAGAGGAAACACATGAAATGACTTTCGGTACCTGCAACCATGCATTTCAATGAAGACAAAATGATATGATAATGATAAGCAGTCCTTCATGCCACACTAAGAGGTGTATTTCAAAATATGTGCTTTGTTTTCCATACCTACCCTCCAAAGGGTTATGCATTAGATGGAGTCTTCATGTTGTCCCTATCTACTATCATACCTTGGGTTCCTTGGTATTCTTATCTTCCTCCTCAACTCCTTGAGAATCCTCTAGCATGTCATCCTTCTTGTGATCACTAAGAGACACATCTGCGCAGTTTCAATGGGCAGTGACTGTTGTAGGATGAGGCCCTGGGAGGACACATCTGCATAGTTTCAGGATGCAAAGTAGATTGAGCATCTAAGGGACAAAATGCACAATTTTAGATGCAAGGCATTGTTGTGGTATGAGATCCTGGGAGGACACATTTGCGCAGTTTTAGGATGCAAGGCAGACTCGGCGGTTGAGGGACAAAACTATGCAGTTTCTGGAGACAGTTGGTTCTGCCTAAGGGAAGGACATTGGGGGAAACCCACTATACAATTTTAAATGCTAAGGGAGGCTGGGTTTTCTGCGCATCATGCAGTTAGTGTGTGTGATGAGTGTGAAACATGTCTATGTGGTGAGGACAATCCATTCTCACAAATCTTTCCCATTGAAGCAAAACAAACTTTCCCTTGCATGAAAAGCGATAATCCCCTGCCCAAAGATGACACATACTATATAGAGATAAAAGCGTGAACGACTCTTAAGATCGAAGAGGGAAGATTGATATCATTAGCTTACTGTTTAGTCAATTTAGTGTTCCTAAATTGATGTCATTAATTGTCAACCCGGGGCTCGTAAGCTGATGAAGTGAAGGTGTACTATATGTACTTAAGCAACCTCTTAAAGCTTTTTGTCGTTTGGGGTGTTGTTTATGGTTAATTTATCTTCCTAAGATGGAGTGATGTATTTATAAACAGATGGGTGATGGTGTGTGTAAGGTGAATTCTAGATAAGTGAAAGTGTGTGATTAGTGGTTTCTAACTACTTGCTGAAAAGGAAAACTTGAAAGAAATAAATGAATTAAAATGAAATGAAAGCAAAGAACCACTTTCTAATGGCATTAGACACCATTCATGCTGCTGCAAATAAAAGGTAAGAAAATCACTTAAAAGACCAATGATAATGTTTATCTCTTCCTAACTCTCTGCCTCTAACACATAGTACTCTGTAAGACACGATTAGGAAGTAGCTAAAGATAAGTCTAAGAAATGAGAAAAATGAGAAAAATCTACTTTAAAGACTAGTTATAATGTTTTGCTCTTTCTAACTCTCTGCCTCTAACACATAATACTGTGTAAAACACGATTAGAAAGTAGTTAAAGAGTAGTCTAAAAAGTACCCAAAGTCAGCTGCAAGTTATTAGTATTATGATCTCAAAAAGATAAACAATTTATAATAAGGAGACCATTCATGTGTTAGCAAGCAGATTTGAGAAATAAAGCTAAAAATCAGCTAAGAGAATAAAGTAAAGGCAGCAACTTTGAATCTGTCAACTGAAACTACCACTAGATATAAAGCAAATACATAACACACAATCAATCCCGGGTTAAAAACCTGCAAAAGAACAATGCTGATCAGCTCAAAATAAATCCTGGAAATGAAATAACATAAAGGTGAATTACACTATACATGTATCAAGAAAAAGAAATGCTGAATGAAAATAAGGAAATGCTGAACATAAAATATTGTACAAGGCTAACATGAACAGGGGCCCTCCATTCATATAACCCAAGAAGACTCAAGGTATTGAAAGCTTCAAAACAACACTGCCTCTATTACTCCATATGCAGAAAATCACAATCCAGAGTGCTAGAACAGCACTATTAAAACAGAGTCTTGAAATGCACTAAAATTGTAACAGGTTCATAAAAACACAGCAATAGTAAAGTTAAATAAGCGTACGCAGACACAAGTTTTTATAGGCATCTGAAAGATAGCCTAATCCGTATAGCTAAAACTGGAAAATAACTGACTGTCATGCGTAATAAAGGTTTCATTAACACGTCATAAGCCTGCGTGGATAGCTGAAGGTGCTGGTCGTTATGGGCATTGAATCCAGAGTTGGATTATGTCTCCCACAACCTGCGTAATCACGAACAAGTCACCGTTTGAACTGACGTGACCCAACAGCTTACGCATCACCGTTAAGCTGCCTTTGTTGACCGTAACTTGCCCCCTTTTGACCGGAG